>JBBMFX010044349.1:0-11443 GCA_037832545.1 Rhabdalestes septentrionalis
TCTGATGGGTGTGTGTGTGACAGGGGGAGGAGTTATAGAGTCTGATGGGTGGGTGTGTGACAGGGGGAGGAGTTATACACACTGATGGGTGGGTGTATGACAGGGGGAGGAGTTATACACACTGATGGGTGGGTGTGTAATGGGGGAGGAGATATAGAGTCTGATGGCCGTGGAGTTGATGTGTTGATGTGAGAGAGAAGAAAAGAATATCACTGCAGAGAACAGTAATTAAATATAAGACACAGTAATGGAGATTTGACCACTAAGCAGTAGAGTCTACAGTTCGCAACGTAGGTTCAGGTATGTATGAGTAGTAGTAGTTTTGGCTGTGAGTGGGCAACACATGCAAGAGATCCGCGGCGGTCCGGCAGACAGGTGAGCAGGAAACCCCCAGTGACGGTACATCAAGCTGAAGTGGTGGATGATCGTAGAAAAGACAGACAGACCTCCAGACATGAGTGATGGTGTGAGAGTGTTGGGGCGACAGCACAACTATCCCTGTTTATTTCAACTGTGTGGAATCAGTGAGCCCCCAGCTCTGTGCCTTTGTCTAATGTGAAATTGAAAATGTATTATAATAATACAGTTAATTTTATTATAATGACATATAATTGATGTCTCTCTTATTTTTTCTCTTCTCTACTCTCTCTACTTCACTCTGTCTTTCTCTCTGTGTCTCTCGATCTGCCTCTCTTTCTCAGTCTATCTCTCTCTTTGGCTCTCTGTTTCTCTCTGCCTGTCTCTCACTCTCTCTTTCCATCTGTTTCTTGCTCTCTCTCCCTCATACACACACTCTCTCTGTCTTTCTCTCTCTCTGTCTCTCTTTCTTTCTTTCTTTCTTTCTTTCTCTCTCTCTCTCTGTCTCTCTCTGTCTCTTTCTTTCTCTCTCCCTCTCCCTCTGTCTCTCTTTATGTCTCTCTCTTTCTCTCTCTGTCTCTCTTTCTTTCTTTCTCTCTCTCTCTTTCTCTCTCTGTCTTTCTTTCTTTTTCTCTCCCTCTCCCTCTCTCTGTCTCTCTCTTTCTTTCTGTCTGAATGATCACTCGTTTGCATCATCTCCGTTGCTGTTCAGTCATCCGTCGGGTCGCAACATGGACTTTTATGCTCTGAAACCCCTCACATTCTCTTCAGAGCGTGAACAAAAGGGCTCAGCTTGTCCAAGTTTGACAATTTAGGCCTGAAAACACAGTGCAGAGGAGGCCAGTGAAGAAAGGCACCATTGAGGACGAGCCACTGATCTGAGATCTGTCAGGACTGTCAAAAAATGTTTAATGGCGTGTTTCATTATTCATGAACACTAGGATAAAAAACTGCGGTGGCTAAATAAGAGGTTATCTAAGGTCAGAACTTTCATATAAAGAGTTCTTCTAGTGCTTAATCACAAAAGCTCATTTGGATTCTACCCTATTTCCATAAATCATTAGAGCTGTCCAATTACTGATTTTAAATCTAAAAGCCGACATGTGAAGCTGACAACATAAGCTACAGTTTGATATAATTGGTTAAATGGTGAGAAATCATTTCAAATTTTAATGAAATATAACCCCACTAGCCTCACAGCACTCTAAAACAGAATTTAATAACATCAGACACATCAGGGTGGATGAGCTATTTTTTTAAAAATTATAATACTACACCTGGTATCAGTGGATTACCTATTATAAATCATATACTTTTAATAGCAGTAGTCATACAACATTGCATGCATTGTTTAGAAAGGAAAACAAACGTGGCAGCTCTGTCCCAGCATTGTTTTCTGAATGCATCTCCATAAAATTGCAGCATACAAGTTAAAATGTGAAAAGGTCTTTTACTTTGATATAGGCTTCAAATAATATCGTAAATGTGTTTTATAAGCTTCGGGCAGCTGGGTTTAATCCTAAACAGCAAAAACTTAGCTTAGTACTACAACATACAACTAAAATAAATTAGAGAAGCTACCAGGCAGCTAGCTGATATCAGACGGTATGCACTGTGAGGAAAGGGAAACGGCCATGGCTGCTGAACACTGGCACCATTTACTGAAAGAATCACTATTAAACTGCAGCATACAAGCTCAAATGTGTGAACACCTTTTACCATATTACAGGCCTCAAATAATACATGAAATGTCTTTTACAAGCTTCAGACATCCAAGTTTCATCTTGAATAGGGAAAAGGTTCTTCTTCAGCTTAGTGCATACATAAAATCACACAGGGAAGTTTATTCATTGTGCCTGCAGTGCAACAAATGTTAAATTCTGCAAAATAACTCTTCATAAGAAAGTTTCTCTGTTTTTTTTATGATCAAGGTGTCAAACATCATGCTGAGCTTTGTTTGGTGATCCTGTGTCACCTGGAACCAAAGTTATCATAGTTTAAAAAAAAAATTAATAATAACTAGACTGCATTTCTGCAGAGAAAATGCAAAGAGTGCTTGCTCAAATGCGGAACACAACAGTGTTAGCATTAATGTTAGCATTAACATCAGCGTTAGCATTAGCATTAAATTTATCATTGCATTAGCGTAGCATTAACATAATATTAGAGTTAGCATATCATTAGCATTAACATTAATGTTAGTACCAGCATTAGCATAATAATAGCATAGCATTAACATACGACTAGAATTAGAATTTGCATTAGCATTAATGTGAGTGTGTTTGTGTCCCAATACTTCGGTGCACATAGATTTGGCCGACAGCTATGTCCAAATAATTTTGTCCATATTGTTCGTTTTAAACATGTGTGTCTTTGGTGGGGTTTGGACAAAGTGTATCCGAGCAGGACAATCTGAAAATTCAGGTTGCCAATATTTTGGCAAATCATTTTCCCTGAAAAAACCTGAATAATGAACGAACGACAAGATGTTGCAAAAACAAGCCTGTGAACAAGCCTGCTTTTTCAGATCACACTAATAACCACTACTTGGGTTTTAAAAATGGTATCACATGCAGATGCCCATGAAGAACAAAACTGCCCAATTTTCTTATATTTTAGTTTTAGGATCAGACATAAGAAAAAACCTAGAGGGTAGGGGGCCCAGAGAGCGGCCGAGTGACGGTGCGGCAAGAGAAAGTGCAGAACGTACCAAGATATAGGAGAGAAAACACTGGTTCTAGACTGTATACGTTTGTTAAAATCAGATTTTAATACTCTTGGGTTAACCCAAGTTGGATATTTGTGATAGAGATTGAAGACTCAAGTCTATGTAGCCGTAGTCCACCATGGAACGTGGATTATATTGCCTGACTTTAGACACAGCAGGCAGACAACCGCAGTCCGGATGTAAATGATTTGCCCCCATCAGCGTTTACACACATTCAGAAGACAAAACCAATTCCAAACCTCTCAGATATCAGTACAAAACCAATTCACAATCTCTCCCAGGCCCATCTCAGTGCAGGGACACACACACACACACAACACATATACATGCACACATGCACATGCACACACTACACAAAACCTCCTGCAATCTCAGAGCTTTGCGATCTGCCCCATCGCCACACAGAAACACACTGCATGAATCACTTTACAGTCTTGCAGCAAGAGCTGGCAGTGCCGCGTAGACCACCCCCCCACCCACCCCACCCCCCGCAGGCACCGCTGACCCCACAAAATCTGTGTTCACCTTTGCATATGTATGTATAACAACACCCGGGACTGTGTGTGTGTTTGCACAGACGTGTACATTCTCTGGAGTGCCGGTTCTGGTGCATGCTCGACGGAGGGAGTCTGGATGAACGCCATTCCTGAATATACATCTGAACTCTCACGGAGTCGGAGGTCCGTCAGCCAGCCGCCGATCTGGCAAATTTCCCCAGGCCCGGTGTTCTCTGCCTGGGGGAGCAGGAGGTGAGGAGTCGGGTCAGAGCTGTGGAGCTCCAGAAGATGTAACACACTGCAGAGCTAAATTAGGTTGGAGGGGGGAGGAAGGAAGTATGAAAGGAAGAAAATCCTGAAAGAAAGAATGAAAGAAAGAAAGAAAGAAAAAGAGAAAGAAATGGATGATTAAAGCAAGAAAAAGCTAGCTGGAGACAAAAGAAAAACAATATAAGAAGAAAGACATAAAGTAAGAGAGAAAGAAAGAAAGCACGAAAGAAGAAAGATAGAAAGAAAGAAAGAAAGAAAGAAAGAATGAATGAAAAAATGGAAAGAAAGAAAAAGAAAGTAAAGAAAGGAAGAACAAACAAAAGAAAATTGTATGAAAGAATAAGCATGATAGAAAGAAAGAAAGAAAGAAAGAAAGAAAGAAAGAAAGATAGAAAAAGATAAAGAAATGGATGATTAAAAAAAGAAAAAGCCAGCCAGATGGAAAAAGAAAACCAATGTAAGAAGCAAGCAAGAAAGAAGGAAATAAAAGTAAATAAAAAAATAATAAACATAAGAGAAAGAAAAAAGAAAAGAAGAGCAAACTAGCAAGAAAAAGGAAACCAAGAAGAGAGAAAGATGGTAAAGAAATTAAAAATAAAAGAAAGAAAGACATGAGTATGAAAGAAAAAAGACTAGTTTAAAAAAGAAAGATGAAAGAAAGAAAGAGAGGGAGCGAACAGAAAGGAGAGAAGATTAGAGGAGACACAGGGAGAGACAGAGAGGGGGAGGGGTCCTTTGTTCTGATGTCAGGAGGTTCCTCCAGCGATTGTCTCTGCAGGTACTGAAGGAGTGCTCCACCTGTCTGTCAGTCCCTCCTGGCGTCAGACTCCGCCTCTCGTCTCCTTCCTGACAGCCGGTCCGGGTGTTTCCGTGCCTGATGCAGAGCGGTGGTGCTCCGGTCAGGCCTCGGTTACTGCGCCAACCGCATCCGTCTGTTTCCCCAATCTCACTCTCACATCGGGCCAGGAGTCAAATCAAGCCAGGCCTGGAGTCAGGAACTACAGGCTGAGAGATTCAGACCGAATTAAAGTCTCAGAACAGCCAGCGCTTTCCAAGTAGTGGCCAGGTTCCCCTGCCGGCCGGGAGGAAGCATTTTGGTGGAGCGGGGCCCACCGCCAGGCTACCTTATAATTAACTGACAAAACTGACAAGTGATTTGCAGCAAGTGACTCAAGCATTAGATTAAAATTCTCTGGGTATTTAACGCACAGCTTTGTACGGATGGCTGCTTGGGGTGTTACTCAGACCCCTGCATAGCACACACACACACACACACACACACACACACACACACACAGTGGCCTGACGGCAGCTCTAATTGGTAATTATCCGTACGCGCTCCTCGTGGGACAGCGGAGCTGATGAAAGTCTTTCAGTGTCAGCTCCACACACCCGAGCTGCTCTTTATCTCTCCCCGGCCTCAGAGCACCGAGGCTGGGGTGAAAACAGAGGAGGTCGGGGGGTCCTCCGGTTCACCACAGCACACTGCGCTCATGTTAATGGAGCAGGGTTTATAGATAACAGACTAATAATTATGGGCCATTTTATTCTTCATTTATGCTACTCACCAGCATTTCAGAAAGAAAGAATGAACGAACGAACGAATGAACGAACGAATGAATGAATGAATGAAAGAAAGATAATTTTGGATTCAAATGGATGATTAAAGAAAGAGGAAACAGAAAAAGAACAGAAAAAGAAAGGAAAAGAAAACTGAAAATTTTGGAGTCAGAGTGCTTTCAGTTAAATACATTTTTAACAGATTAGATGGTGCTGATATCGGATTGTTATCGAAATCATCAGTATCGAGTGGTTTTAGGTAAAAAAACACACAGTGTCTCGGGCATTAGGCAGCCTATCCATTACAGTTTAGGGCAACTTTCTGTGGCGTTTTCATGTTATTAAATATGTCTGTTTCTATTCACCTTGAAAGTGGATATATAGATTATAGATTGGAGCAGTTCAAACCACTTTGATTTGCTTGGTTTCCATCTGAGCAGAATAGATTTAAATATATAAACACACTGAAGAATTGGACTGGAGGGCTTTTATCAGATTTTCCCTTAGTTCTACAGATCTGCAAAGACAAAAGGGCATAATCTTCCCAACTTTTGGATGACTATATTAAGAAATTGAAGCTTGCACATTCATATTCAACACATTTGGAGAGCCTCAGTGTCCCTAAACTTTTGGCAGGCAGCGAATGCAGACTCAGTGACCTGCAGAAAGGCCAGATTTTCCTGGAAGCCATGTCACTGGAAGTGTTCCTGCGTTCTGGGCCAGAGGCCTAATATTTGTCAAAACGGCTCATTTGAATAAAGTTTGCTATGCTCCATTAAATAAGTGCACGCGCCGAGCTGTTTACCCATCAGCCAGTGCACGGCAAACCCACAGACTTGTCAAAAAGCAACGTGGGAGGACTGGGGACGTTTCACATGCAGTTTCATGCCCCATGAATCCAGCATCAGCTTTGCCCTTTCAGGACACACATGCAAAAGCATGACCCAAACTGAGTTCAGGCACTGAAGTTAGAGTCCCAGCTGTCAGCTCTGGAACTGCTCTGAGGTTTCAAATAGTGGGTTTGAATACTATATCCTCCTGAGACTGGCCATTCATTTACATCCTTTATAGTGGTCATTTTGTTAACCTGTATCTTCCTTCAGTATTTGGAGTTAACTCATCAAGGCTGTTGTCTTTTTTTAAAACCTTATCAAACTACTGAAAATATACAAACTCAAACATCAAGTATTTAGCTGTACTAAACATAAAAAACTTCCTTTTGTAAGCTTATTTCCCATGATTTCTACTGAGGCGTCCGAACATGCTCTTGTCCTAGCCTGCTACTAAGAGCCGATTCTTTGTAGTGAATCAGAAGAGCTGATTCTTTGTAGTGAATAAAAAAAGTGCCGATTCTTTGTATTGAATTAGATGAGTTAATTCTTTGTAGTGAATCAGAAGAGCCGATTCTTTGTAGTGAATCAGAAGAGTCTGTTCTTTGTAGTGAATCAGAAGAGCCGATTCTTTGTAGTGAATCAGAAGAGCCGGTTCTTTGTAGTGAATCAGATGAGTTGATTCTTTGTAGTGAATCAGAAGAGTGAGTGCCACTCCTCACTTTTTTATTAACAGACAAAGCATTCAAATTTGCCAAGTTAGGCTAAAATATGAGGTTACAGATGATAATAAACTAAAAGCAGACCCGGCTCTCTGAAAAGAGCCAAACTTCCCATCACTAAAGCCTGCGAGTTTAGAACGTGAACTGCGTTCAGTCTCGCTAGAGTGAACTTCACTCACAGTTCCGTTTATACTTTGTAAACCAACTCGGTCAGTTCAGCGTTCACAAAAAAATCGTAAAGTAAACTCAGTGTCATGATTGAGACTATCTGCACTTTGTGACATGGTGCATTATCCTGCTGGAATTGGCCATCAGAAGATGTTCATAAAGGATTGGACATGGTCAGCTGCAATACTCTGGAAGGCTGTTGTGTTTAAATGATGCTCAGCTGGTACTAACGGGCCCAAATTGTGAACAGAATCATCCCCCACACCATCACACCACCAGCACCCGCCTGAACTGCTGAAACAAGGCAGGATGGATCCATGCTTTCAATTTTTGCTTCTGCCAAATTCTGACCATCTGAATGTCTCAGCTGGAATCGAGATTGTCTTTTGGTGAGTCTTTGTAAATGGTAGCCTCAGTTTTCTGTTGTTAGCGGACAGGGGTCCAACAAGGGTTTGTTCGAGCTACTGTTGCTTTTCCATCATCTCGAACCAGTCTGCTCATTCTCCTCCAATGTCTGACATCAACGAGGCATTTTCGTCCACACAGCCCGCTCACTCTATTTCAGACTGTTCTCTGTAAACCCTCGAGTGGGCTGTGCGTGAAAATCCCAGCAGATCAGCAGTTTCTGAAATACTCAGACAAGTCCTTCTGGCACCAACAACCATGTTCAAAGCCAATTAAATCCCCTTTCTTCCCCATTCTGAGGCCCGGTTGGAAATTCAGCAACTCGTCTTTACCATGTCTAGATGTCTCAATGTGTTGAGTTGCTGCCGTGTGATTGGCCGGTTAGCTATTTGTGTTAACAAGCAATTGAATAGGTGTATCTAATAAAGTGGCCGGTGATTGTACATTCATATATATCCACACATAGACACACCCACACACACACACACACACACACACACACACACTTACATAGGAATCCCGAATCCCAAAATACTAGAAATTGCTGGACAAAATGAAACTAATTCCACTGCAAGCTGTAACAGAACCTCCTAATCTCGACCCTGGACTTCCTGCAGACTGAACAATCAGTACTGACAAATTTAACACAACCAAAATGAACTAACATGGTGTACTGTTCACCAAACACTCGGGTGTATCTCACTGCTCACTGCTTCCTGTTACTTTTTTTTTAACAACCATTCCTGGCTTATTTTCCTGACTCTATTTGCTCTGCATATTTATAGAACTGAGGTTAATACACAAGCCTATAATAGCTGTGAAAGGATTCTGAAATGTGTGGTGATTACAGGCTGCGGTTTACTCCAGGCAGTCAGTCTAAGTAAAGCTGTGGCTTTAGAGAATGTGGGCCAGCCTGGGAATGCTCGGGATTGGAAGCATCTGCTCTCGCTGATCTTTACATGGGCCTGCATGACATGCTTGTGCACAGATGTGACTGCATATCCTGCAGGGTCATCAGTGACTTAGACTCCATAGAGTGACTCTCTCTCTCTCTCTCTCTCTCTTTCTCTCTCACACACACACACAAACAGCCGTCATGCCATCCTTAACCCACCCCTGCTCCTGTAACGTATCTCACTCCTCCAGCTCCAAAGTGCGGCCTCAGCCGTGAATGTCTTTTTCAAAGCAGGCGCCGACAGACACCTCCAGCACGTCCGAGGAGACTTTCGAGCTCTATGAGATTATTTGCCCTGTCCTCGTCTGCCCCGGCATCTCCTCCCTCTCTGTCTTTCTCTCCTGTTGTCCTGGCCCTTCCTCCCTCCCTCCCTCCCTCGTGTGAAGGGAGGAGGATTTGTGTGATTCGGGTTCATGTTTGGGGCAGAGGGTTCCAGAAAGGCAGAGAAGAAAGTTTCTCTCCGTCTGTCTCCGGCGCTGCTTGGCGAGGAGAAAACTTGGCTACGGGCTTCATCCGCATCAGCAAGGCTAAACCCAGCCTAAACCTGCGTCCTGTTGAGAAATCTGACAGCAGAGCAGGATATGGAGCACCGCATAGTCAGACAACTGGGATTATCTGAATAAAATGCAGAATCGTAAAAAATAGCTGAATTTTAAAGGAACTTCTTAAAGGTTTCATAATAAAGAACACTTTTGTGATACATTTTCAAATTATCTAACTAATATTCATATTATATTTAATTGACCTTAGGAGCTGCTTGTTTTATCTGTTTATTCCTTGTGATGTTAGCTTAAAATTTTATATAATTTATTCTAACATCTTCCAGATTTATTGTCTTGATTTTTACAACAACGCTTGGAGATTTGTCTTAAATTTAAAGTATAAAAAAGAAAATATTATTACTATTATTATTTTTATTATTATTATTATTGTTGTTGTTAATAATAACAAACACAACAATATTATTGTTATTATTATTATTATTATTATTATTATTATTATTATTATTATTACTAACATTCCCATAGTCAGCTGGCCATCTGGCCTGACAGCTATATGCTCAGTATTTATTATGAAAGTAATGTCAAAACATATATATCCTTCAACCATCGTTCCCGCCCCCGATGACGACGCCCACCTTTGACTTTGAAATGTATAGCCGACTGGTACAGGACAGTCCGAGCTGTCACAATGATCTGTTTAGAATTAAATGTATGGGAATATTCACAAACATTTACCAACTCCTAAGAAACCCAGCCACTGAGCAACCATATATTTTAAACCACTACAGGAAGAAACACACTGAGGTAACCGAACCCCCGGTGCTCCGGACAGGGACGCTTTGCAGTGTAGAAGGTGGAAAAGTATGCTGGTTTAGCTCTTTTTGGCTTCAACTCCTTTATTCTACTCATGCACCAATGCACTGTTTTATTATTTTATGGAAACATCTTCATTTTGAGAACTACTGGTTTATATACATTCTTTTTAGGAGCTGTGAAATATTATTGCTTTATACTTATGAGCATTCACATTTTAGGACTAAGGATACACAGAATTGTCCTGGAAAAATCTTTACTCCACATCCTCCATGGTTTTTAATTTTTTTTGCATTTTGATCAAAAATTTATTGGAATATTTGACAGAGCTGCTGATCGTGGGAGCTGTTGGAGTCTGTCCCACCACTTGTAGGTCAAAAGGCATAAAGACACCCTGGATAAGCTGCCAGTCCTTCACAGTGTCTGACAAACACTCGGCCTTCTTAATCACGCCCTAACAGTCTTCTATATACATGCACATGCATAAATGGTCGTGTATTAGGATGGATTTCGATAGTATGCATAGGGGTTGTTGCCATTCAACCAGAGGGGGGCGTGTCCTCTTCACATTTCATAATTATTGGTTTGGACTCCCCCATATTAAACATAAATAATGAGTTCCCCCAGCGCTGCTGACTCGAGAATCTTCGGTGAAAGAATCCACTCCACTAAACCGATAGAAGAACACACACCACTGGAAATCCCAGCAGCCTGTCTCTGCACTGACCATTCTCTTCACCTGCATGTGGGGTAGCTCAGTGGGTAGGATACTTGACTCCGGACCATGTGGTCTTAAGTCCTACCTCCAGCACCCCCACTGGGTCCCTGAGCAAGACCCTTAACCCCAAGTTGCTCCAGGGTGACTGTCCCATGTAGTTAGGGAATGAACGTCGCTTTGGATGAAGACGTCTGCTACATGCCGTAAATGTAAATGTAAATGCATGTGGGGAGTTGGAGGAAAACCTGGAGCGGATTACCAGTGATGTGTGTTCTTCTATCCATTAAGTGGAGTGGATTCTTCACCAAAGAGAAAAGATTCAAGATCCAACAGGGCTTTCCAAACACCCCCCAAAAGGATGGGATTTGCATGCACGCAGCAACCCCGCCCTCACACCAAACCCTGCCCCCATGCACAAATTCCACCCACACATGTCCCCCTCACATTAACCCTTTAATGCACAAGCTATTGTAACCCCCTCTAATGCACAACATGGGTCCAAAGTGACCCGCATTTATTTCCAATGTAATTCCAAGCATGGACATGGTTTTCTCTCTTACAACTTCTGAAAACAATACATTTAACCCTATTATATTTTATAAGTTGATAAATTTTGCAGTTTTTTTCCCTTATAGCTTCTAAAATCAATACTTTTCACTTGTAATATTTAAAAAGTTGATAAATGAGATTTGTGATTCATGTAAGCACTGAGACAGCTGTCTAGGCGCATTCTATATGTTCTCTATTCTCTATATATTCTTCACAGTTTGAAAGTAAAAAATCCAGTTCTCCATGGCTCACTATTGTTACCGGTTTAGTCAGATTAGTATTAGAAATTAGTTTTATGTTGTTGTTTGTATTAAAATGGTTCTAATAATATTCATTATTTTAGTCACAATCACTTTGAGTGTTCAACC
>JBBMFX010044358.1:1045-11443 GCA_037832545.1 Rhabdalestes septentrionalis
AGATGCGCTACAGTTTATACTACCAATGTCTAATGAGTGATTCAAAGTAGGTGTTTCTGATAAACTGGCAAGCTATCATATTTCAATTCAATATAACGACAATGTAATACAGGAAGTTGTACAATTAAATTTGACCATGAACCTTACATTTATGAGCTCAGAAGTTACAACACTGCCTCAGAGATTAATGCACCTTCTTAATTAGATCAAAATCATGCTGTATTCTGTACTTACTGATACCTTATCATGCCAGTCGGTCTGGCCAAATACCAACAGCACACACAGTATATTGTGAAACTGTTCTATTACCATACCTGAGGCTGTAGAAACACTGTCTGTCTGCAATTATAAACTCAGATTTAGAGCTTGAAGTTGACATTGCTCACCTGCACTATACAGATTTAATAGCTAAATATTCAGCAAATTTACACAAATACATATGGAGATAATCTTACAGGCTTAGGCCTGAAATTTCAATGTTCACTCTTTGTTGGAGTTCAATTCCAATAAAGTGGGAGCACGTATGATTAATTTTTTTTGAAGTAGAAAGAAGAATCAGGTGTTGGCCTTGTATGTTGGCATTGTAATGAAAACCTACAAACACACCAGTTCTATGTGACAAGACTGGACACCATACCATAACTATCCACATAAAAATTATTTTAACAGTATAATGCATCCTTCCACTGTAAAAAAGGTTCAGGTATGGTCTGAGGCAGTGCCAGTACCAATGGGTGCGGGGACAGGAGTGTGTGTGGGGGGAGGGGGGTGGCATTCGAAGGCATTGCCTCCCCTACCGAGTGGCCAGGCCCACCTAGCGTGTCGCTAATATGTAGGGGTGGACTGGAAATCTGAGCAGCCAGCTGCACGCCATTCACCAGCCACCACCCCCACCCCACCACCTACTATGATGCGTTGGTCCTTGAAGAATATGCTGCCGGTGTCTTGGCGCCATATAGCACATACACCACACCTTCAAAGCACACTTTCAAAGAGACTATGCCTTGATGGGTCAGAGTCATTTTGGCAGCATGTGATTGCTGATCCGTGTGTGCATAATGGACGTGTCAGTAAAATCTCACTCAGTCAGACATTCATCTTGGAAATGGAGACATTAATGTTCGACAAATCCTTCGTCTTACGTGACTTGAACACCCAAGGATGTTCACTGTCCTTTGAACCTGAACTTTTCGGGGCGATTTTGAACTAGGCATGCAATTTGGCTATATTATATTATTTTATTCTAGTCCCGCCTTTAAGAACATGGTTCCTACACCCTTGACCCACAATAACCCTAATATGCAATTCTGAGTTTTATTAAAATGTCAAAATATAAAAAAATTATTTGACTTTGATTTTAATAAATGGCCACTAAGAGACCAACAGAAAGGGGTTAAAAATGTTTAACTAATGGCTTGTGTGTATGGTTCTAGCACATATAATTTACACTTTTTTTTTTCTTTACATAGCCATCTGTAAAAGGATTCTTGAGGGACCAAAACAAATGATTGGACCCTTATTTTCAACATAAATACAGTGAAAAACATGCAAGGTTTGCCTCATTTCATAAAAGGAGTAATCCACTTGATGGAACCCAGAATTAAGCTTTACACATAACATTCTACTAACTTTATTTAAATATAACTGCAAATGCAAAGTTAGTAATTGTGCGTAATAGACTTGGCACAGCATTACCAAGAATGTCTTTTACTTGGGTGTTTTGAAGACTGTGGAAAGATATTTTTTAGCAACATTCACATTACGGTTAGACTTTTGGCACATGATTATTTATACCAGTGAAGATTCCAGAACATAGAACTTAGTAGGTTTTCATACTAGCAGTGAATGGGAATGACTATAGATCTATCTCGGTGCTTGACTATGAGTCACAAAGTGATAAGGACTTGACAACACATCATAATTTCAGATGCAATAAACCACTTTTCATCTGTGCAGACATGACCCTAATTCCAACACATGTAAAACAAACAGATAAGGCTTCGGTGGACAATTACTCCACTAATCAATCTTTTTTACCGTAAGTGTAGCCCAGTCAGCGTCATCAGGACAGCCTCCTGATGTCACCTCCAGGACTCTCCTGATTTCTTAGGTCTTGCCCCTAACACACTCCTCCCACAGTTGCTAGGATAACATTGACCTGCAGCCTTCAAAATATCCAACCCAACCCTCTCCCTCACAAGAAGGCAGAGTACTTCCAGTGCTGAACATCAAGGTAGACGCAAGGGACTTCTAAATAGGGAATGACAGGACGCACGCAGCTATGGCTGCTCCTAGTGGTGGCCAGGCTATTTTTCTCAAACACAAATGCTTATGCAAGGTACGTTTGTAGTAGACATTTAATGTAATACTGCAAATATACATACAGTGTTCTAATACTTCATTCATCATAAAGGTTTCTTACAATGTAAAGGGTAGCTTTGCTAAGAGAAAAGCTAACCTCATGGAATGGAACGTAAATACATTGTGTGTTTTTTTCTTTGTTTGTGTTGTGACAATTTGCTGCATATTCAGACATGATGGTGTCCCTACATTTATGCTTTTAACTCTCGTTCTATCCACAGTTCCCCTTCAATTACTCTACCTGACTGGAGGACAAATGCAGGTTAGAATTTATTTTACACACTTTGATTTTGATTCCCACAAAATTAGTCCTCTGGGGATGCATATGAAAATCAGCTGCTGCAAAATGTTCCAGCAGTAAAGGGGAAAATAGGCAAAAGGGCCGGAAGTGTGTAATCTGCATTCATATTAAGTGAATACATGAAGAAATGTGGCCTACTGAAGATAAGAGAGACACTTTCCACACTCTTGAGGCCACTCTGTTTGAAGTGCCCAGAGCAAAGCGAACAATTTTTCGCAACAGTGACCTGACACAAATTGGGGAGGGGGGGATGTTAATTACAGTCCTAATAGAAATGGGGTTTTAGACCGAAAGAGCACTTCAGATTGTTGTACCCTGCTGTTTTCCTGCATTTCTTGCTCCCATAATAACTTTTCTTGTGCTTTTTGGTTCCAGATTACCTTACAAAGTGTGACTTTGACAATGATATGTCTCCATTCTGTGACTGGACAGCAGTGGGTCTGATCAGAAGCCAAGCAGAACCTGGTAAAAGATCTTTTAGAAGATGTGTTTACTCACTATTTGCTGCAGGAGTGAAGCAACTGCATTGATTTAAGTGCAATTTAATCTTTAAAGGAATGAGCTTTAGAAAATCCCACCTATCTCAGATGTAGTCTAGCATTCTTAGGGTCTAAATATGGCTTCTTTAGTTTAGAACTAAAACTGCAAGCCATAGTTGTGTACACTATAACTTAATAGTGACCTGAATATCAAAATGTCTGACTTCCTTCATCAAGATTTTTCTATGTGTTTGAAGACACAATAGAAATGCAGAGATCTTTACTACAGGCAAGTGTTTCAGAACATTTCTGTCGAAATGTTTGGACTGTTTAGGTGACCATTGACTTCTGTGTGTGTGTCTGCAACATTAACATCATTGCTGCAGGCCTAATCTGAAAAAGTAGAATGTATAATTGTATGATCTTCTTTTTTCTGTTTATTCAATATCAAACAATAAAACGACTGTGTGCACATCAATAATCCTTTATCAGCTTGTAATCTTCAAATCCCTTCAAAAGCTAATGTTATTGACTGAAGGTTTAGAATCTGATGCAGCTTTTAGGGAAGAATACATATAAAACATGCTTTTTGCTATTATGCTGTTATTAAGGTTTATTTGACCTGATAAATGTTTTTTACCTATAATGTTAATAATATTTCCTCTTTTTATTGTATGGCCATCAGTTTCAGGTCTCATATAAATCAGAAACTCAGAATTACAAGCAAAAATATCCTTAAATTTTAATGTAAACTAAAATAATGCTATTTGCTATTTTATATAAACTAATGCAATGCTATTTCATGTAAACTAATGTAAAGCTATTCAATTATACATCATTTTGGGACATTTGAATCAATTCATTCATTTTGCATGCAACCTATTTGGCAGCTAGTGTTTGCCAAAATGATGTGACAACAACAAAACATTGCTTTTTGAACTTTTTTGGTTCTTCTCATTTGTCTCATCCTCTCCAGGGAAATATTTCCTCTCTAGGGATTCTGTGAGCCAATCAGGAGTAGCTCAACTGCAGAACAGTTTTCTAAATTCTCCTGAAGACTCATGTCTAGAGTTCTGGTACTATAAACCAGGCCAGAGCAGCTCAGAACTGCGAGTTCTGCTCAGGGATGATCTCCTGCAAACAGAAGTCTGGTCTTCTCTGACTGCTGAAAGTAACATCTGGAAACAAGTGTTCATTTCACTGAAGTCCTCAAGCCTGATAGGAATGCAGGTGCTGACAATTTTTACAGTTTCTTGCAATTTACATCATCATGCCTTGAGTGCAATATGGTGTGGATTAGAGTTTGCTTTGCTGATTTAACCCCTGTTCTTACCAACAGACTGTTCTTGAGCTCTCACCAGGCCAAGAACAGGAAGAAGAAATTGTCTTTGATAAGGTCGGCATACGGAGGGGACAGTGTGGTGAGTTAGTCTTGTCTGAAATAAATGATAAAACACATAAACCAGGTGAAGAACCATGCGTGCATTTAAACCAGGGGTGGGCAACTCCGGTCCTGGACAGTTTAGTCCTCCTCAAACACATTCACTAAACCTGACAATTAACTGGTAAGTTGGACCAGGTGTTTCTGAGGAGGGAAATCACCAAAACGTGCTGGACTACGGCCCTCCAGTACCGGAGTTGCCCACCCCTGATTTAAATAGTTGTTTGAATGTTCAGTTCTACATTAAAAACCATTGGTTTTAATGAAGAACCCTTGAACTCCATACTATTTTACGGTATAATATTTTAAGCCATAATTTGAGTTATGCAACATTTCCATAACAGTTTTTTTTTTTGGAGTTGCGTCTAATTTATGGGATGCTTTTAAATGCGCGGACTTGTTTTTGGCTTTGGCTTCAAACAATCTGTTTTCATTTTTTGTTTATCCTGATATAAACATATCCTGATATTTTAAATAAAGTGCAGTGCACCATAACTTATCCACTCTTTAGTGGACGATTGTTTTATTGATAATTAGCCAAAAACGTTCTTTTGATGGACGACTCAAATTTGGTATTTAAAAATAGAAAAGTTAACAATTTAATGTAATTATGCTACACAAAACAGACAAAATACAAAACATCATGCTTTCCTTCTACCTATCTGTGATGTGGCCATACATTTTAAAACACATTAGTAAAAAAAATTTATATTTGGGTTGTGTAAATGTCTTGGTGCCCCCAGAGCAACTCATCTGGATTATCTGTCTTAGGTTAGGACAGTCTCAGCATGTAAATAATGACCAGTAATCTGGTTTGTATACTGCAGCCTCTTGTGGTATCAGCACTACAAAGGCCACTGTGATGTATAACAGATATATTTTGCAGATCTTCCAGTGATCTTATCATCTAAATTTAAACTCCCTAATTAAAACAATAAAGAAAGAAAACCACTGATGTCACTACTTAATCCACAGGCTTGCCATGCCAGGCTGGCATCCAGTTTTGGTCAGACGAATCCACTCAATGCACTTGTACTGGGGATCAACTCACCTGCACTCCAGTCACCTGTGGGGATGGACAAACCTGCAGAACTTTAAGACCCACTGATTCATCTACATCTGGCAAGTGTAGAGTCGCTAGCGACCTCCGCTACACCACCTTTGATGGTTTCAACTTCCGTTTCACGGGTCCGTGCACTTACATCCTGACTAAAGCCTGTGACGGGGTCAGCGCACTGCCAAGCTTTGTAGTGGAGGTTCAGAAGGAGCAGGGAAGCAATCTGTCTGTTTTCTCAATCCAGCAAGTGAATGTGAATCTGCAGGGTCTGAGAGTGACTCTGCTGAAGAGAGAGCAAAGAAGGATCATGGTGAGCACAATTACTTATTTCATGCTGACTTTTACATACCACCACTGGTTCTATGGTCATGAGGTACTTTGTGTGTTATAGCTATTTAGCCCTGCCCTGCAGGATACCACCTGATTGTTAAGGAGGTCTACTCCTTAAGAAAGACTGGTGTGTATTTGGGGAAACTGACAGTTTCAACATAGAACAAAAAGATGCAGAGTCTGTAGCCTTCATCGAAGCCAGAATATCATTTTCTTACATAAGAAATGCCGGGGCAGGTGTGGTAAGCCTTTTGTGCTTGGATCCTGTCCAAAAAAGGATGCATGCTATGTATGATCCTGACACAAAAGACTAAAAATGCACAGCTTATGCATAATGCATATAGAAAAAAATGCAAAATGCACCTCCCTTATGCATATGTATTTGACAGGATTATGCAAAAATGTAAGAATCAAGGAACAAAACTTGGACATATTTATTTAATGTAGCTGTTTTATACATGTTTGCTGAACGCACCAATATGTCCCTGACCCTGTTAAACTTTGAAAGTCACAGATTGTGTGCAGGTTGTGAGTGGTATTATATATACTTGATTAGCTACAGACTCATTTCAGATGTACACACACAACAGGCTCTCAGGCCTTCAGTTCTCTACTTCTCAGGGACCACCAGGTGGTTCATGTTTTTGCACTATCCATAAGTGTTGCAAGTTGATTCTGAACAAGAATTTGGACCATCTGGGAGTCTTTGAGGATTTGCAATATGCTCTATGATGAGTGAGACATAATAGAGCCATTACTTTATACAACAGATGTGGTACAACACTGAAAGGTGAATCTGGATATCCGAATTGTATTTGAGATGCTATTTATGTCTGCACCACTAAACGTTTCAGAGCATTACTATTCCTTAACCATTTAATGCCCGGTGACCTCATTATTCGTAACTGACTATATAATTAACACAAACACATTATATCACCTTTCTCAGATTAATGGGGTATGGAGGAATCTCCCTCTGAACCTGAATGGAGACAGAGTGAAGATCAGTGCCCAAGGACCAGTTGTTGAACTTCAGACAAACTTCAACCTGTCAGTGTCTTTTGCCAGATCTGGCATCATTCAGGTAACTGTGCCCAAGCGGTTCTCGGACAAACTCTGTGGCATGTGTGGCAACTTTAACCACATGATGGACGATGACAACAAGATGGCAGACGGATCCCTAGCTGAAGATGCTCAGACTTTAGGGCAGAGCTGGAAAAGTGAAGACTCCAAATGTCAGGAGCCCGTTCAGCCTACCATGTGTTCCGAGGCTGAGAAGCTGGAATATGCCAGTGAAGCATACTGCGGCGTCCTGCTGTCCCACCGTGGCCCCTTCTCAGAGTGTTCTTCTGCTCTTGGTGCACTGAGCTTCTTTAGGACCTGTGTGTTTGAGCATTGCTCCACACAAGGAGACCCTGAAGCCTTTTGTGACGTCCTACAAGCATTTGCTAAGACTTGCAGTGAGGCTGGGATTCCTGTGCCTGGCTGGAGGAATGCAACCTTCTGTCGTAAGTCTCTCAAGACTTTTTATTATACATTGGGTTTCGTAATTACCCCAAATGTAGGTTTTCAGCCAAGACATATCTGGTTATGTAACAAACAGTTCCTGGAGGTTGACAGTAAACCAGGCATCATCCTGCAAGCCTAAATCAGCATACATTTGCCTCTTACTGAGTGTTGACTAATCTTACACAGCCAGGTCTTTGTAGATTCTGACACAGCCCGACATAATGTTACCACAAAAACAACCTTGTCTTAAACAACCATGACTTCATGAAATCTTATCAGCAAGTAAGACTGCTCATTTGCAGACATGGTTTAAGAAAAGTGTTCATTATTTGGGCATGCAGTTTTCGCAGTGCTGACCAAGTGGGTATACATTTCTCTTGTTTGTTACTGTCACCTTGAAGCTCCAGCGGACAATCAAAGAAAACCATACATGTCTTGACTGATTACATTTGGGGTATGGGTTTTTTTTTTTGGCCTACCTACATTTTTTTCATTATAATTTCAGTCCAGTGTATCCCACTGAACTTTAATGCCCTACACATTTTAATTCCAACACATTTCATTCAACTAATCACTGCACACCCATCTTTTCTTTGGTGTCTCATGCCCTTAATAGGCATAGTTACTATAATCCAACTATATGATGTGATTATTAAGCATGTATCATACATTTTTTCTTTTATCCTTATGGCCTACACCCTCATCAATCTTGTCGGAATGAATCACGTATGCCCATGCCACACACACATGCCTTCTTAGTGTCTACTGACATGCCAAATTATTTGTCATTTATTTTATGATAACCTGGTCATTTATTAAACATGCGAGGTTGCCACAACAAGTCAAATGGAACTGTCGAGGAATACCAAGTATGAACATTATCTGATGACTGTAATCACTCTTTTACAACAGGAAGGGCAACAAGCCATTCAGGGCAAGGGCAGTAGATGTGCAATATATTAAAAAGATGTGCTGATGTAAAAAAAAAAACCCCTGAAACTCATTTCTGTTTACTTCTAGCTCTTGCTTGTGGACCAAATAGTCATTTTAATGCCTGCTCCAGTGTCTGCCCTGCCACTTGCTCCAGGCTGGACACTCCAGAGAGATGTGGGAGTTGTGAAGAGAGGTGTGAATGCGATGAGGGCTTCCTGTTGAGCGGAGGAATGTGTGTAACCTCTGAGGACTGTGGGTGCTGGGTGGAGGGACAGCACTATGAGGTACATATGGGTTAAAATTAAGAAAAGCAAATTGATGTGATAAACATGAACTGAGTGTATCTTCAAGAAAGCTAACAAACAATGGAAGCCTACTGCCACCAGTTTACTAAACCTATATCATCACACTTGTTCATCAAACCCAGTCGTTAGGGAAAATATGTCTATGCTAAAATAGTGATGTATATATAATAAAGTGTGGACAACATTCAGTGTCAATGTTTTTTATAGCTGTCTTACATACTTCTACACATTTTTAGAGAACAATAGACCATAGTTTCAGAAACCACACAAGCACGTCTATTTGAGATTACTTACTAGATTACCTGTGATGTTAAATTTGTGTATCACATAAACGATCATCATCTGCCATTTTTATTCAGAATAGTAATGACAGCATATTCTTGACATGACATGATTATGTTAAATAGCATGTGTCAAGTAAGTGTTATTGCTGTACATTGGCCTTATAGCTCCAGCACAAACTAAACTTGGTTGATCTTTTGGGAGAAGAACATTGAAAGTCAAATGACCACTATAGGACACGTATAATAATAGTTTTTTCCATCTTTTTTCTTGCAGAAAGGACAAACATTCATGGATGGGGAGTGTGAGAGGTTGTGTTCATGCACAGGCCATGGAAATATTCAGTGCACAGCCACTTCCTGCCAGCCCCAAGAAGTCTGCAAGGTGAAGAATGAAGTCCTGGGCTGTTTCCCATCCAGCCCAGCGACCTGCAGTGTCTACGGTGACCCCCACTACATCACCTTTGATGGCAAGGCCTACACATTCCGGGGCACCTGCAACTACACCATTGCTACAACATGCTCAGCCAGCAAAGCCCAGTTCACAGTAACAGCTCGGAATGAACCTCAGAATTCCTCGACAACCCTGAACTCAGTGGCTCTGCATGTGGAAGACCTTCACCTTGTCATCAGGAAGAACAAACTGGTTTATGTGAGTAATGCATGCACAACATTTTTACAATACATGATCTTTTCTTTTACTTACAAACTTGATTAGAACACAGTTCTAAGGTTTAAATGCTCAGTCAGCCTTTGCTAATGTCAAATTAAAGCAGTGAACCAGCAACTTTCAATAGTTCTGCTAGTGCTTTCTAGTAGGGGTTTCTTTTATGACTGGAAGAGAATGTACAGAATGCTGTAGAATTCCTGGTTCAAAAGTTCAAGGTAACTATAATGTACATGTTAAACAGTGTCCCAGATAAGGATTGCCAACATTGTAATGTTTATTAAGAACTTGTGAAACGACTTGTGTAAAGTGCTTGTCCTCAGAGGAGTAATAAGACCTGTGAGTTCTTGTGTGACAGCTGACTAATAAGGAGCAGATTCTTGTATATGATATAATCTGGCTATCTGCATTTACAGTAAAAAAAAAATTTCGTCTGCAAAGAATGAGACAAAAGTGGCTGTTGTCACATACATCAGCTTCTATTAAATATTAACCTCAAATCCTCCTTTTAAAGGCTTGTCCATGTGTAATTAGCAAATATTGAGTAAGATGGAAGGTATTAAGTGCTATTCCACTGAAGCCTATTGTGCAAAATAGGGTAGAGTTACATTTCCTGTGTTTTGTATGTTTCTTTAATATTTCATAAGATTAGCTTATATGGTAATTAGATAATTAGGTGGGAAATTAACATTTTTACAGTAAAGGGGGTACACTGCAAATGGCATTGTAAAGAA
>JBBMFX010044369.1:0-11442 GCA_037832545.1 Rhabdalestes septentrionalis
GGACCTGGACTCTGTAAAGCTGCTTTGTGGCAACCTGGTTGTAAAAAGCGCTATATAAATAAAATTGAATTGAATATTTCAATTCACAGTAGGCCTCACATCTCCCTATGTTGAGTAAATATACTAAGACTGCCAGATTTTCGGGGCAAAAGCAGTTCATTCCTATGACCCTCCAGTCCTTCTACAAACAAAAAACAAAAGTGTAACTTTACCAGTATTAGTTTTAGATCAAACACCAGTAAACCTTTTAAGTAAGTGATGCATTCCTCAAGGAGTGTTTATTAATATTGAAGGAATAGGAAGGCAGATAATAATGACAGAAGCTGAGGCTAATGTTATTGGATAGGAAAGCTGAGAGACAGTGTAAGCCAGTAAAGATACCTGTTTAAAACAGACATGGCAGAAAGAGGTGAATGAAAGTAGGGGAGAACTGATCACCCAGTGTATAGTTATTGGTCAATCTGCTATTAGTATAGCTGGTAATGATTTTGTGAAAAGGTGGTTTAAAGTAAAGCAGAGGTTCCAAATCCGCACACACTGATAACTAATGTCCCACCTGATGCCAAAAATTTTATTGTAAGTTGACTTGTGTTCAGCTTTCTTTAGTATTCCAGTAGCTGGGAAAAATTTTAGATATCTGTTTGCGTTTACATATGCTGGTAAACAATACATATATCAAAAAAATGCCACAGGGGTTCAAGCATTCACCACACATATCCAATCAGATCTTGTAAGCAGATTTAGGAGATTTAAGAATAGAAAGCAGTCTCCTGCAGTACATGGATGACTTAAGACTTTGCTCGTCATCATTAGAAATATGACATTGTGATTCAGTTAGGGTCCTCAACAAGTTAGCAGTAGGAGGACATATGGTGTCAAAACACTAAGTTGCAGTATTGTGTGTCTCAGGTTGAGTATTTAAGGCGATTAGTTTTAGAAGAATAAAGCAAAGATGTCCCCAGACACAGGGAGCAGTGGAAAAATAAAGGAGGTTCTAAATTCCAAATTAATAAGATTGTGCCAAAAGATGCTCCATGCCCATCATCCCTGGAGATCTCATCTACATGCATGTGTTCTGGAGGAAGTGGCATGAACCAAGGAGAGAGAGACCTTACAAAGCCATAACAGCTACTCCTACTGCAGCACAGGTCGAAGGGAGCATTACTTGGTATCATTTAAATCATTATACCAAAGTTCCTAAAGTAAGTATTGCACCAGATGAACACAAAAAGGAAGATTCATCACTCAATAGTGAAGACCCACAAAGTTCAAAGATAAATAAGAATAAATTGGGATTAAAACCGACAGAAAAATTGGAAAACATAGTGGAAAATATACAGCATCACCTTATTGTGCCTAGTACTGGGTCAAGTTATGGTGAGCATGCCTATAAACCCCCAACCAAACTGCTAAAGAATTGATTTTACAACTGTTGATCAACCTTAAAAAATAATAACACATGGGATTACCTAGAATTGTAATTTGAAGCTTGGAGAACATGAATCGCTAAGCTTGACATGCTCTTAGAGGTGGCTTCACTTATTGGGGGTGTTTGTTGTTCTGTTGTATCCTACCAATATTGAGATTTTTAGGTTTAAAAGCTACAACTCAGCAAATGCGAGTTCTGCATTTGGGAAAATTCCTTTGACACAAGGTAGAGACAAATGTAACTATGATTCAGAAAATGTGTCTTCTGCTTCAGGTGAAAGTACCACAGGAAGTAAAGGAGAGGAATGATGTGCCACGCCATGTGTGTTCGTACTGAATAACACCCCAACTGCCAGAGGACCCTCTGACCATCATCTCAGCCTCACGCGCACAAGGATGGGACGGTGCCAGGAGAGTGTGGGACACCATGGATCCAATACGAACATCTGAGGAAATTCATCCATCTATTGGAAATTATTATTCACCTTTAGAGACTATTCATGTTATGTGTACTGCAATATATCTTCCTGTATCTTCTTAGCACTACCCTAATGGATCTTGTACTCATAAATCTATGCTAGCCTGATATTGTATTATTCCGTTATATTGTGAATGAATTCTAGTTTAGTGGAAGTTAGATCTTTTACTCCTTTCTAGCCAAGTGGGAAAGGAGACGTTTGGTCTGACTTCCAAGTAGAGTGCAAATCCCTGAACTGGTCATTTGTTAACATCCCTGTGATTAATTTAATCACCAGTCAACTGAGGAGACAAGCACAGGTGTTGGCACTCTATTGTCTTAGTTGGGGCTTAGAAGCTCCAAGAGGGGGGAGATGTAGGAGGACATTTTTAATCCCCTCTGTTTTATTTATTCTGTCTTAAACATTTGGGGATATATACATGCCTTCATATCTATGAGAAAGACAGGGTATTTACACTCCCAACAGAATGGAGACATGTACATTCCAGAGAGGCCCTTAGCTCCACTAATTGAACACAGCTGTGGAGAACAGGACTCTATTCATATACAATTTCTCCTTGTAAGGAAACCCAGGATGTAGGAGACAGAAAGTGGGGGGATGTTCTGTGTGAGAAAACTGTAAAGGATCTTGCCGGGGAGAGCTCAGTGCGATTCCTGCAGAGACCGCCCGGGCAAACCATTGAAACTCCTTTTCAATAAAATGCCTGATTTTGGAACTCAGAGCCTCCTCGTCTTCTCCGGATTTTCCTTCCTTCGAAAATGATCCGCAATGAAATTCTGATCTCCTACATTATTTACCTATGTGTCCGGCACTAATGGTCAAGTAGACCGTCAGTTACTTGTTATAACACTCGCAAAACCTAGTTGATTGGAGAAATCAATGATATTAATGTATTTTTAAAAATAATCATGGTGTGATGTATGTGATATACATTTGAATTATATATTTCGAGGACTCCATAAAGTTTTCCCTCACATGAAAACGTTTTTTTTTTCTGTGCGCCGCTGCTCGCTCCTGCTTATGAAAGAAGCTGCATGTGGGTGCATTGTCAACACTTCCACGTCCCAGGTGTCCATATTATAGCCTTTGAACAATACGCGAATGACTACAGACCAGGTTTTTTCTGGTCAGTGGCGCAATTACTTTCACTTCTCATGAAATAGCAAATTCGCGCCATGCGCCTCACCACACCCCTTCTTTTCAGGGAAACGCCCGACCCAGCGCAATGCCATCTGCTATAATGACAATGTGGATTTCTGCCGGAAAAAATGAACGATGCGTTCGCACAAAATAGCAATGATGGGTTGCGCCAGTGACGAAAGCACATTGCGCCGTGTGCATTATCGGGCCCCATAGTCTTAGATTTCAGTGGTGGTAAAAAAAAATTTAGTTGTGCATAAGCCACATAAACAAAACATAAAATTAATACAGACATGCATAAACTATAAGTTAAGATGACAAACAAGAAAAGGGATGTGAAAGCACACAAACCAAAACTCCAGTTAAATTATGGACAGAATTTTGAAAATAATGTGTAAAGATCGAACAAAAAAATTGCTAACCAAATGGCCTCTGTAAGTTTTTGTTTATCCTCTGTAAGTTTTTATTCATCCTCTGTAAGTTTTTGTTCATCCTCTGTAAGGCAATGAAGCGATTAATAACAAAGCACAGGCCTATAAAAAAGCAAAGAGAGGACAAGCTGTGAATTTCAAATTAATTAAAGAAGTTGAAAAAATGTTAAAGCAGACCAGCAAAAAGAAATAAGAAATGAAAGGAAGAGCAGAAATAGAAAATAGTCCCCTGACCCATCAGGAAAATACCAAAAAGTGCACTTCAAAATCCAGACTGGTTTCAATGTCCAATGTTGATGAAAGGCAGATCCCTGTAATATATTCCAAGACAGGAACAGGATCTGGAGGGATTGGAACAAGCTGCAGTGACGGAAGCATTGGTTCAAAGAATTCACTGTACACATGATTCATCCAGTCAGGAAACAGAGAAAAGAGAAAGAGGTACTATGAGAGCTAGCTTCATCTGGGAGAACTGTTTGGAAGAAGAAAAAAGCTGAGAATGTGCAGGTCACAGGTGGCAACAGGTGTGAAAATTATATCACAGATCAGTTTCACAGTGGTATCAAGTTCCACACCACGAACAGCGGCTACAACTCCAGTCATTCAAGTTAGTAACCAGCCCCCTAGAGGTGGAGGTAACAGAGTTTGGATTTTGCTGGTGATGCAAGCAGCCTGGACAAAGCATTAACCCATGGCAGGGCCCCAATGGACAGCGGAAACCTCAGGCCTAGTTGCCACCTCAAGATCAGAATCAAGAAAACCAGAATCTGGTTCCTGCACTTGCTTGGGCATGTCCAAATTTGTATCCAAATTATAATCAATGCCCATTAAATCCATGGGTCATGCTAAATCTAAATGGTTAGGGATGTTCAGAGAGTCAGCTCTAATTGGCTGGTAAAGGGGCTGATGCAAAACCAATGCTTCAAGTTCAAGTTGAAGGGAAGCCAGTAAAAATGATTGTCAATACTGGAGCTCATTACACTTGTGGGAAGCCAAATAATGCAAATTATCTTTCCAAGTCTGATCAAATCTCCAAAACTATAAAATTATCAGGACAGATGCAACTAATACAATTGACAGCACCCGTTAAATTGTCCAAACTCAGACAGTAAAAATTCAGACAGAAAAATGGGACTCCAAATTCGGTGTACGTCCCATGAAATGTATGTGGATGAATTAACAGAAGCCAAGCAAATAAATACATACACATAGACACCTAGAATACTTTACGTATTATTATGGTAATTAGAGGGAAAAGCTTGTTTATACTGATTTAGAATTTATTGGGTAGGAGTAGAGAAACAAGCACAGGAAGTAATAAGACAGTGGGTACAGTGAATAATAGCACAAGCCCCCTATTCTAGGTATCCAACGTTACCATATCATTGCACAATGCACTTTGACACAAGTCAGAATCCAAAGCTGGAAGAAGCTTGGCAAAAATAAGTAGAATGTAAGACCGTCTCTCATTATTATGCGAAAAGACAAGAAGGAGTAGTCATGCAAATAAAGGACAATGTATTTATTCAAAAGTAGTATAAGATAAGAAAGTGCCAACCCAATAAGTATAAAATTAAAACATGGTGTGTGCTGGCAAGTACAAACAAAAAATCCATTAAAATCAGATGCAGAAAGGGGAATTGGAAAATGAATACAGGTACTTCTGGAAGCAGGAGCCCTGATAGAAATACATAATCCATGTAAGAATCCAATTTTACCTGCTCAGAAAGCATATAAATTGAATTGAAGTGGATATTAGTACATGATCTCCAAGCGGTGAATGAGAGCCTAATCCTCCCATATCACATAACAAATATATCACCTGATGCTAAATGTTTCACCCTGATTGTTCTCTGCTCCTGTTATAACAGGTTGCCTCATTCACCACATATATTTAATCAGGTCCTGAGGAAGGACCTGGAGTAAGTTTATCTAAACAGTGCTGTATTACAGGATCTCAATGATGTAATAGTCTGTTTCCCAGACTTGGAACAATGCCATACAGGTTCTATAAAAAGTTGAATGGATAGAAGATTTTGCAATATAGACAACATCATTAAGAAATAAGATGACAAAAGGGGGAACCAGAACTTTAAACCGCTCCTACATCCACATTGGAGGCATCCATCTTGGAAAAAAAAGGTTTCCCAATGTCTGGAGGGAGTAGGTTTCGTGAAAGTGTTAAGAGGCACCAGAACCAAACTGAAGACCTGGATGACCCATCAATAGAAGTTCATGAACCCCAGGAAGCATTCGAGCTGTAGGGGCCAATTACGAATAGCCTCCAACTTCTGGGGGTCCATGGCCACACCCTTAGGAGTTATAACAAACCCCAAGAATTGTGGTGGAGCACTGGTGGAAAGCAGATTTTTTAGAAGCCAGCAACCTTCATGTGCTGAATATGTTCTTCTTGGTCCTGGAGCACATCAGAATGTCCAATTATATCCATATCCATATATCCATCGACCCAGCATTTCCTGCAGAACATCGTTAATGAATTGCTTTAACACTGCAGGGCTATTGCACTGGTAGAAGGGCATAACCAGGGATTCTTGATGACCAGTGGGAGTTATTAAAACCGTCTTCCACTTGTCGACCTCCCTGATGCGAACCAGCTTATAAGCACTCCCGAGGTCCAGATTGGTAAAAATAGAAGCACCAGAGAAGGCATCCAGGCTGGTGTTAGTGAGTGGGGAGGGTGCCTATTCTTCACGGTAATGCAATCTAGCCCTCAATAATCGAAGCAGGGACTGAGGTTCCTGTTTTTTTCTTTATGAAGAAGAACCCCGCGGCTGATGACGGAGTGGAGGGCTGAACTCTCCCATCTGGCGAGTTCATCTGCGGAGCGGAAGGGTCTCCCCAATGGGTCTATAAGTCTAAAGTCCAAAACTCAGCCGCATGGGAACTCATGGACCAATTGCCTTGCCTGAGATTGTACAGACGAGAGTCATTCTCCAACTTACTATCTGAATGTTGGAATGTGGCCCTGAGTTGATGACTAAACTCTGGGTAAAAGTGAGCAACATCAGTATCCACCCTCAGGACTGCTTTCACTCAGATGCCTGCCCAGTGAGGAGGGGGAAGAGAAGTGTGATCCTGCTCCTGTCATTGTTATATCTCAAAACATGTTTAGTTTGGTCAGAGATATGTCACACGTCTCAGCTTATATAGGATGCCCCATTCTCCTTCATGTTCGCGACTAAGTGTGTCCTGTTGGTGCGCTCCTCTCTTTGACGCGTGCTTCAGCACCTTGGACAACGCTGGCTGAGGAGGGCTTGCTTGCAGCTGTCACAGAGTTCTTGGCTCGGCGCCCCAATCTATATATCATACTACATCACAATCCATCACAGTCACACCTAGAGCCTGTTCAGTATCTCCAGTCCACCTGACTGCAAGAACATGGACCCTGACAGGAATCAAACCCAATACTTCTTGCTGTGAGAATGCTGCCCCACTCAGATTACATTTTAAAATGTATATAAATGAGTATTTCACATGGAACATCTGAACTCCGGAATGCAGTGATTTCCATAAATCACTACCTTTTTATTGATAAATATCAATATTTTCATATTTAAAATCACAGTAATGCAGTTTACACAATTTACAGTAACATTCAATACGTTTACAGCAGTTTCTCTTTGTGGCAGAGATTGGGTGACAAAGCGTTACACACCATTACACACCATCACACACTAACACACACCAATACACATCACACACCATCACACACAGTAACAAGAGACATGAACACAAGTATGCAACCTTATGTAATGCAAAGATATAAAGCTTTCATTCTGTCAAATCGTGCTACATCATAAACCACTGATAACATTGATTTCAGCACACACATGCGCACGCAAACTCTGATAAGATGTACATTAAAAACTGGTAAGACAAACTTTTATTATTTACTTTTTTATTGTAAACTTTTAGTGATCACTTGGGAAATAAGTGCAATTATTAAAGCATTTAAATTATTACACATCATAACTAATCTATCCCCTGTTTCGCTGGAGCTGTACTGGTGTGCTTATTAAAAAACATTCTATACCACATACACTTTGCTATGGTCATTGCTACACATATAACACAAAGAGAACCAAGAGAAACAACAGGGCACCACACACCCATGACTGGGTGAAACCACATAATAATAACAACAACAACAATAATAGTTATAATAGTAATCAGAATCAGAATCAGAATAGTAATAAAGTAGTAATAATAGTAATAAAGTAGTAGTATTAGCAAACAACAGCTTATGGTGATGATAATGATGAAGATGGTGGTGATGATTATGATGATGATGATGCTCCTGCTGATGATGATGATGACAATGATTCTTATTTTTTATATTGAAATCTGTGTACACATAAGCATACATGTAAGTGCAACTGGAAGAACATGGTACAAAGTGGTAAAAAGAGATAAATAAACAAAGAGAGCCAATAAATTAATAAATAAATAAACAGAGTGTCCTAAAATTGATGAGGACATTCTGTGTGTGTGTTTGTGTGTGTGTGTGTGTGTGTGTGTGTGTGTGTGTGTGTGTGTGTGTGTGTGTGTGTTGTGTGGTGGGGCTCCAGATGGGGTTTGAGTGAAGGTGGATTTTAATGGCTCTCTGCTTCATTCAAGGCTTTGACCTTCTATGCTTATAATTGTATGTGTGTGTTAAAAGCTTGTAAGTGTCTGTCTTTCTTGGGCTTTCTTGTCTTTGTCCAGTTACCCAGAGCTGACCTTAAACAAAAGGAGCAACAACACATACACAAAGAATTTTACTTCCTGTTTCTGTGCTCTCACATTGCTAACACACTGCATATATACAGAAGCATGTTGATATAAATCTATCCCTCTCTCACTCACTTTCTGTAATATAATATGTTAATTGATTCATTTATGATATATATATTTGGGATGCACGTAAAGGATTTTATTGGGCCGAAAAGGAAAACCGAAAATAAGGAAACACCTTGGCCGAAAACCGAAACTGAAAACTGAAAGAAATAATTATTGTAAAATTACTTGAAAAATGCATCTTTACAAAACATTGAAGATATTTATTTAGCATTCAGACAGTGCACAATATTAAATAACATTAGAAATTAACATTTTCCCCACTCATAACCAGCCTAGAAGCAAGATAGCTGAAATATTTTACATTTAAATATCTTCTCTCATAGAACTAGTGAATTCAGTTTTGATATTCTGAGGTGCTTGAGCAAATTGCATTCAGAACAAGTGCTTCAACTAGTGAAAGATAAACAACATTCTTTTTAGGCTTCTAACAAAACAGCATAACAAAACAAAGACTGAAATATATTAACTGTAATCACTGGAAAAATGTCTTTCCTTTTCGAAAGCACAGACAGAAAGTGACCATTCTCTCATAAGTGAACACACCACCACTCGCAGTGCTGTTCGCATGTAAACCACTAACAAAGCAGCTCGAGAGGCGTGTCTATGCTCTCTACACCCTGCATGGAGGAATTAATTCCCACGTTGAGAAAAACGTCTTTCCGCACATCTTTCTTAGAAATATAGAAACGCGCAACACGGCAGCCATGCTGACACTAAACCAATCTGACGCGTGGAGGCCGTGGTTGCATCATCACAGTTTTGGTAAAAAAACAAAAAAACAAAAAAGCAAGAACAATGATAGAACTATCAATAAGCTGCAGTTTAAGACAATGTACATACACGCATGGGTGTCAGAACCATTGACATGTGGGGGGCGTCTTAAGCCTGGCAGTGAGGCTGTGCTGGCTTGGACCGCCAGGGTCACTCCTAAACAGTGTTGGGCAGGTACCTTTAAAAAAGTAATTAGTTATAGTTACTAGTTACTTCTCACAAATAGTAGCTACGTTAGTAACTGAGTTACATCATTATAAAAGTAACTAATTACCAGGCAAAGTAGTTATTGCGTTACTTTTATAAAATCTCATTTAATATAACTATAAAATAAATATAAAACATTGTACACTAATCACCAACGCAGAGCGACGATTTTTTCCTGGGCATAAGTTGCATGTCACGTAAACATTTTTGCCTTTCACCTCAGCGAGGGAAAAGTATAGAGCTTAAACGTCCAGTTTGCAGAAGCTGCCTTTCACCAGAGCGGTAGAGAAAACTCTCTCTCTCTACGGCTCTGTCTTTGACTGACTGTGAGTGTGCTTCTGTGTGACGACCTGCACTACTCTGCCTCTAATTGGCTAACCATGGAAATTTACTCGATCTTAGCCAATCATCGCATTCTCAGTTACACCACGTGTACAGACACACCAATCATCATCACTGGTTATGTGTCCCGCCCCGAAAACACACCCACGCTGCTCGCATGAAAACCGCTTCAGTGTTCTCAGTTATAGTAACGCGCATTTTATTGTCAGTAACTGTAACAGCGTTGTAACGGGGGAAACAGTAATTGGTTTGATTACTTGTTACTGAAAAAAGTATCGCCGCTAGTAATCTACAGCGCCGTTATTCCCAACACTGCTCCTAAATGCTTTGTATTGAGAAGATATTTTTGAGAAGACTTGATGTAGGCCTACTCAGACGACTCAAAATTTTCATATTGCATAAATACATACATAAGACATGGGGAAGAAGGATGCAAAAGCACGAGTACCAAACAAACAGGTTTTAATCAAAACTCAAGGCAGCCACACTGCAATAAACGTTTTCACTGAGGTGCTCTGTGCCTCCCTCGTCCCGAAGCTGCAAGCTTATGGAGAGTACTCTATGCTGGCACCTCTTTCAGGAGCTTCTAATCCATAGTGGTGCTGAGAAGCTGGAGGCACCATCCAGAGATGAAGCTGCAGAGCCTTTTCCTTGAAAACACTGCTAGTTATTTGCAGTTAGCATGAGAGGACAAGTTTCCAGCAAGAGAATCAGAGATGAGGAGGGAGCCATGAGGGTTTGACATGATTGAGACAGCATGCTAGACTGTCGGACCTGCAGGGTTTTAAATAAAACATACCACACAGAGCAAGACCCAAGAACGAATGACATGGGAAAAACAATTCACATAATTAAAAACAGGTTAACAAGCACACAAAACTAATGAACAGGACACGAGGACAAAACCAACCACGTGTTCAACCAACAGGGGCACTGCTGATATAGAAGGTGCTTAACTCCCGCCCAAACCTAAACAAACAAACCAGACCACTGGGGGTGTGGGGAAATCTAACAAGTGATGTCGTAAAAAATACCTAAAATGCATATTTTTATAGTGTAAACACCAAATATGCCCCCAAATATTCTCCTAAAACATTTTAATTTAATTTTAAACCCCTAACACTTTACCCTTAAAAAATATAAAGATAAACCCATATTCGTTTTGTTCAGTTTACACTGAACTGCTTTCTCCCACAGCTCTAGAATATAAAATATCAATTTTACCCCTATATAGACAGTCCTGTAACTCATGCAAGCACATTTTTCTTTGGTATGTACTGTTTTCTTTGGTATAAGTAGAGTAAATTCATTAATACATTCATTTAATTTCCAGAAATAAAAATACAGGGCTGTAGGAAGAACAAAACAAAAAGCACCGGAACATTCAAGATACCTCCACATGTGAAATTGTTCTGAGGTGGGAATTGCAACACAGCGCAATAGCCAATCAGTAGCAAGCAGAAATTAATAACGTTTATGGATTGTCTACTTTCAAACCTCCTGCCTCTGAATACAGCAGTATTTTAGCATCCCAAGATCCACTTTCTTCTTGACAGTACCAAAAATATGTAGTTATATTTAATCTGGAAATGTAACTGAATTTATGTTGATATATATGTTACATAATACTACATAAAAATGTAGCACAAATATGCATGTAAAATTATATATTGCCCCCAAAAAAACAATAATTTGCAGAGGATAATTTCTGTGTGTGTGTGTGTGTGCGTGTGTGTGTGTGTGTGTGTGTGTGTGTGTGTGTGTGTGTGTGTGTGTGTGTGTGT
>JBBMFX010044411.1:0-11440 GCA_037832545.1 Rhabdalestes septentrionalis
AAAAAATACCCTGCAATGCACTGTTGGGAAAACACGAGAACACACCGACAATGCGCGTGCACACACACACACACACATGAATATATCAGTTAAAGTATCAGTCAGCTTGGCAGTTGACATTACACTAATATTCAATGGTATGTTCTGAAGGAGAGAAGGCGTATAAAAGAAAATAGATCGGACCCATACTACAGTTTTACTGACTGGAGCTCAAACATCAGCTCACCAGAGGCACATCCCATAGCCAGAGACATCCACCACAGCCATTCACATTTACACAATGGTCAAGAGGAAATGAATCCGAAAGCGTCTGACTTCTCCATTTTTTTTTCATTTGTGTGTGCGTGAGTTTATGTGTGTGTGTGTGTATGTGTGTGTCTGGTTAGGGGTGTGGGAGTATGTGTGTGAGAGGACTATGGACCTTGTGGTGGGTGGTATGGATACATTTCAGTATATCATGCTATCAGACATTGATATAATGCCTCTGGTAACACTTTACTTTAGTCTAGCATTCATGACATCTAAAATAAACCTGTATGACAAGTGACATTAATCTTCATGGAAATGTATAAAGGCTCATTACAACAAGTGTCCTTCACTCACTAAAATTTCTGAGCTGAAACTAATGAAGGTAGCCTTTGTGTAATGTAGTTCTATAAATTGTACTCTTCAGTAAAGTAGTCCTATGCTTTCTGTTACCTGGCATAGATTATTTTAATTGGACTGTTCTGATTTAATTTCACAGAATTATGTCAAAGCAAACCTTATAGAACCTTATGAACACTACCTCACAAGAAACCGAAATCATATTCTAGTAAGTGGAGTCTTACTACAATATTCACAGAATTTAAACTGGATTATATAATAAACTGAAACACCCAGTAAATGAAGTGCCTTGCAGTTGACTGGGAATGTAGATTATCGATCATTATTAAAGCTCAAAATATAATAGTGCCACTGTACAGCCATAGACCCATGTGTATGTATTTGTATGTCTGTGTTATTTAAACGCCACTGGTCTAAAGCAGGGGTTCTGCAGTTCTGGTGGGCTGATGTCCAGCATAGCTTGGCGATTTCCTCACTCAGGTCTAAATTCTTAAACTTTTAATGACACCCAGATGAACTTTACTCATTCAATTCTTTTGATAACATTTAATATTCAAACATTTATCTTCAGTCACATTTCAGTCTGTTAGTGTTGTTTTAATAGTAAACAGTATTAATAATAAATAGTGATCAAAAATGCTAAAATGTTAAGTGGATCGATCATTTGAAGGTTTCATTGGATTTAACATGGGCTATTATAACAATTCTTGTAAAAACCTAAACACTGATGTAAGGTGAGTTTAAACACTATTGTATATTGTAATGCAGTCCAAATGAAACTGGAAAATAAAAGATTGTTTTAGTCATTTAGACAGACATCTAAATCTAGCAATAGGTATGGTTATCAGTGAAATACACTTTACAGACTGTATGCAGTAATAGAATAGAATAAAAAGAATAACAGAATTAAATGTCCATTAGATGATTGAAGCTACACTAGAAACATGGAATAAATAGAGTTTATGAAAGCCCCATTACGGACTTGCTTTGTGCTGCAACAGTAGCTGCTTCCTCAAAACAGCTGACAACAGTGCTATGCTTTGATTAAAATAAGGAACAAGACTCTCTTGGAACTTCACTTTGGGTTAACCCTAATGTTTATGACACATGCCGGCTAATACAATGCACTACCATGGCGAAAAGTTCCCTTGAATTGCTGGGCTTCCTAAGTACTGCCGTATCCAAAAGCAAAAATATTTCCCAAGGACTCGTCCGTCGGAGACAAAAATCGAAACGCAGACACTTTCTACTTAAATTCAGTTCAGTTTGAACTTATAGATTTGGCATTAGGAATATACAAGAAGAGCCATAACGCATTACTGTTGTGATCTATTCTAAAATGTGTAACTGTTCATTCATTTAAGTGGCAGTTATTTATACTTGAACATATATTATTTATACTGTCAGAAAATGGATCTTAATCAAGTGCAACATGCAAAAACCTTTTAAACATTTAAAAAGCTCTTTTAAAGATGCATTTAGTTCTATGTTACAGAATTGAAATGTCTTGTAAACTCTTTAAGGGAGAAACATCTCAACTTTTAAAAAGCACTGAAGGTTTGTGAAATAATACATAAAAATCCTGGACAAGGATAAATCAGTACTATTAAGTAAGGTGTTACTAAAACTTTGAATCAGATCTGGATTGGCTGCTCTGAACTGTACCTCTGAAAAGTAACCCGTGAAATGTGATGAGTCATAGGCTACATCTGACCTATCAGAAGAGGAACTCACTACAGTGACAGTCAGTCAAGGACCTTAAAGTGCAGACCTGATTTGTGACCATTTCATTTTCTTTTTCTGTATTAGTTGTATAGCTGGAGAAAGAGTGCTTTTAAAATACACATAAAATCCAAAAGAGATACATATTTTGAGCTGCCGTTTCAGTTAATGCAATGTTCTCTGAGTGACTGCAAAACAGTGAGAAGTACAAGTTTTGTAGAATGGAGGGCTGTGTCATTTCACCAGTAAGTATTTTTTTTTTCTTGTATTGTACCTTCATTTAAAAGCGTAACCTGGTTTGTACTGAACTAAAAAAAAAAAAAAAAGTATTTTTAAAAATACAACTGCACCCTGTCCTTTGCCAGTATTCTGACATTACTAATAATTGTTTGTTTTCTCCAACTATCAGTCATCAGAAGAAATTATCACATATGATCAGGTCCTTCGACCACCATATGACTTTTACCAGTACTTGCCCAGTGATCCAGGTGGCCATTTTGGTGAGTTTTTCAATCTTTAAATGCTTGTAGATTAATATTGGACTCAAAACACATTGTTTTCAAAAAGTTCAAGAAAGTTGAAGACAATAAACATGTTTAAAACGAGCAAAACAATTATCAGAACAGTTTATATGTTTATATCTTTATATGTTTATAGTCTGAAATAGGAACACAAATGTCCTCATGCCAAATGCAAGGAGATTTAGCATCGAAAGAGAGCTTGTACTAAATAAACGTGCGTGTTGGGGTTGTCTAGTACTGGCACCATATTGTCAAACTGGTTAGAGGTAATAAAACACTGGACCATTGTTTCATGGCCATTAAAAGTAGATGCCACTCTACTTCATGTTCACACTTCGGTACGTGTGACCACACTCCTTCCTGTTTATGAGAAGCTAAGACCTGCAATGAAATGGTGTAATTCTGTAGACGATGTGGAGCAAGACCTCACAGTCTTTAACCACTTAATGGCGTGTATTCGATTACTCTATCAGCGATCAAAATGAAGACACAGAGGTGGTCCTATTTTTATTCAGCTACTTTGTATCAGGGAAGATACGGATGTACAACAATCAGAACACCTGAATAAATAGAGACCTGTGGTCTGAACTCCGATGATGGAGATATGTAAACAATCCACTGGAAGGACCCCTGTTCTTCATATTTCTTGCTTTTCCCACTTCGAGATAAATATTTTTAAAAGTTTTTTTTTAAAGTTTTTATTAGAAAACAACCCCACTTTATTTTTAAAGGACTGTTTTCCCAACTCTTTTTTAACCATTATAATTCAATGTGATTTTAACTGTGCCTTTACAGTTTTCTTACGATGCCTATAAATAAATATGTAAATGAACTCTGTTCTGACTGACTACCCAGTATTATGCCTCCTTTAAAGAGGAGTCTGAACTGAAAACTGGAACAAACTGATAAATTCAAACCGAAATCCTCAGAGGAGAAAATTATCCTCAGGCACTTCTTTTGGATGTGTTGCTCCAGAGAGGGCTGCAGTGATACATTTGCATCCTGGCAGTCAGAAAAAGAACAACGCTCAGTTGTTTTTCTCACATTTCCATTAAGCCTGATATAGAATGTCTGCTGTTGCACTTCGGTGTAAATGGACAACGTAAATGTTGGCAGGCTGAATGGGCAGTTGTTTAAAAAAAATGTGGATGGTTGTGACATCACAACCACGATTTGCAGCTTAACTGAGTGAAAATGATTTCAAAAGTTTAACAACCTTTATATAGTTCATCCAAGGCTTTTGTTTAAAAAAACAAGGTTTTCTGAATGGAGTAATAGGGTCATTTATGACAAAAACAATTAGACGGAATTGATATGTTCTTCACTGAGGCATCGCAACCTGGTCAGGTATACACTTTTACTACCACATAAAGACTCAACACACCCAGCCTGGGCTACCAAGGCTGCACAAAACTGAAAGAACTCTACAAATATAAGACATGCAAAGCCGTTAAATTGGTCAACCTTTAGAGTTTAATGATTCATTTAACAGTTGAACTCTACATTTGTGCTGGGCATTTTTTTTCCTGTGAAAATGGACATTCACAGACTTTCTCTGTCACCATTAGTTGTACCATAGTGCAATTCAAGAAAACTACAACTGTGCCAGTGTACACAATGTTGCTTATGCATCTGCATGAAATTACCATTAAGAATAATTTATTCATCTCTTTTTTGTCGCATTTTTGTTTGTTTAAGAAAATGAATGATTTTAATTTTACAGTGCTTTGCCTTATCGCAGAAGCCCATTCCAGTCAATTTAGTTCTACAGCATTCAGCTTGCTGTAGCTCAGTTTTACTAGTGTCATTCATTTAGTTTGGATTTTAAGTACTTGAACGAGACTTGTTAACTGTTAACTGAGGTAGCTCAGTGTGTAGGATACTTGCCTCTGTACCATGAGGTCTTGGGTTTGAATCCTACCTCTAGCACCACCACTGGGTCCCTGAACATGACCCTTTATCATAAATTCCTCCAGGGAGACTGTCCCCTGTAGTTAGAAGTGAACGTCGCTTTGGATAAAAGGCGTATGTTATATGTGGTTTTTAAATGTTTGATGAGTTCTATGGCATTTTTAAGCATTATTAATACACATTTTATAATTACACAGTTTGTAGCAGTATGTGTTTTATTACATTTCTTCAATTCTAATGTCATCATGGCCAGATATCATCTACTAGTTGGGTATTTTCCTATCACATGATTTTATCAAGTTGAGAGGACTAGCACGAGCTTCCCCCGAGACATGTCAAATCAGCAACTTCACCATTTCAAAGTGCCACAAAAGCATTTAAACGCTATTGGACGCTAACGCCCCATTCTGTTAAGTCAGCTAACAGGTGCCCACACTGGCCGCCAGGAAAGAGCATCCAACCCACCCAGAGAGTGAGATCAGTCATGCCTAGAATCACTGGGACAAATTTCTAACATTAGAATGAATGCTTGTAGATATTCAGTTTGATTCGAAACATTTACTCACTTATTTTTTTTGTCCTTGGACAATCAGTGTTGCCTCAAAGCAGTACAACTGTGGCAGTGTTTGTAGCTAGGAACTAGGAGAGGTGATGGGGAAGGAATATGTATTATGATTATTGGGCCTGGCTAAATCTATACATTTTCTTAGGATTTTATTAAACCTTTTGTACTCTTCACTCAGCAAACACAAACTACTCCTACAAGTATTTGGCATATTTAACAGTGTGTTGTTTTTTTGGGTAAAGTTCAAAGTTTGTCAAATCTTGTACTCAATTGGCACAGTTGATAATTAGACCAAACCTCACATGTCAGAGCATTTAAATGCTTCATTCACATCCGTTGATAACAGTGAGAAGTCCCAAGACCAAGGTAGGGCCACTGATTCCATGTGGTTTGCATCAAAATGTTTCAAATTTCACAGGACACAGTTTGTCCAGTCTTCCCTAAAACTGACACAGTTGATTCTCAGACCAAGCCTCACAAAAGATTGGATTTTGGTCTGTTCATTTATCAAATCCAGTTAAAATGTGTGGTGAAGTCATCAAATCTAAAATGAGAGTATGCTTTAGTTACACTTAAACCTTTGGTCACCATCATTGCTCACAATCATGCTTTCAACCTGATCAGGTTATTTTGCCATGGTGACGCTGTCTTGCTTACAGCTATCTTTGTGTTGAAGAATTTCTGGAGAATGAAGAAGTTTGTTTTTTTATGAATGTTATTATGACCAATGGCATGAACTAGTTGGGGAAAAAGTTTATTTCGATATGCATTTGACATCTAGTTCAGCATTTCAGATCATAAACAGCTCTTGAAGTTTTCTGACAGATATCAACCCCCTCTGGTCTTCTTCATGCCATGCTCTTGTGTGATGTTTGTGGCCACAAACATGTGAAAAATATTTATTTTAAGCAGAGGAAATTAATTCTACTACATAGAATAGTATACAGTAAGAACATCATCAATGATTTCTCCAATAAAGGTTAACATGGTGGTGATGGAAAAGTGATTTCTGGTTTTGAATGCTTCAGTTCTACGTATTTTATGTTGCATGATTTCTTTAACCATCATACAACTGGCAGTTCACAGTAAATGTCATGCTTTCATGTGCTCAGGCATAAGGATTACATGCTAATTGTTGTTAAACACTTATAATTATAACCATGCTCACATTTTTGTTAGAATTTGCAAAGCTGTACCTTTATACTAGCAATTGTAAGTTAGCTGTCCCTGTGCTACTTAATGTTGAGGGTAAAGGGGCATTTCGCTGACACTCTTATCCAGAGAAACACACAATTGTTAGTTACAGGGAAAGTCTCCCTAGAGCAACTGAAAGTTATGTGTCTTGCTCAAGGAGGTAGAATGTGGCACAGGTGTAGATGGAAGGGTTTGAACCTGCAACATTGTGGTCATTGGGTACACAGGCAAGTGTATTACCTAATAGACTACTACCACCCCCACTACCACCCCACACTGGGATACTACGTGTTATCACTGCATCAGAACCACAGTAAAAATGGAAAATCTGGAAAAAGCAAGCCCAACTAGGGAGCAGCACATGAAAAAGGATGGTAGAATGCACCAGAGTGGGAAACTTGATTAAGGAGTGCAACATTTTACTTTGCTCTCCAGTGCAGGAATAAGTCATCCATTGAGAATGGGGCTCCTAACTCTGCCCCATCCTTCCCCAAAATCCACTCCTAAAGACAAACTGATCGCAATTTAGGAGCTGTTACTAGGCCACACAGACACTTTGATGAGTGCTAGAGCCATGGCTTCACATGTGGGGAACTGAAAACCAGACACCTAACATCCCACAACTTTGGAGAGGAGAATGAAGCCATTTGCTAATTCTAAAGACACAAAAGGAGAAGTAAAGGATGTGGAATAATCCATGTAGAAGACCATGTTACCAATTTAACTTGCAAAATAAAAATACAAAGAACACGTGAATGTGGCAGATTCAATTAATGAGTTGAAAAACAGATACATTTAAAAAGACAATAAAGATAATATGTTATCTTTGAAAGAAAAATGTATATATCTATCCTGCAGGATGGGATTTTTACATCTAATGTCTGCATGAAAATTATTGTTTGAGGAACAAATATCGCAAATCAATCCTAAGGAGGCAAAATTATGTTTTGCCTGGAACAACAAAATGTGCGAGGTACCAGAGTGTAACACTTTAGGGCTAAAATGTGCCCATAAGATATTTAAGACATAGAAGACTCTAGGTTGTAAGTTATCACAACTAGAACTGACGTTGACTGACCTCCCAGGCACAAACTTCAGGTGATAACAGTTCTACAAGACAAAGACAAAAATGGAAGCAAAGTGGCTCACAAGTTTCAATCAAGTTTGCATTTTGCATAATATGTTTAGTATGTAGAAGTTCACCTAATCCGGATTGAGTTCAAAAGGAGACATACACAGTTCTGTGTCTTAAATTTTCTTTAATTTACAAGCAGAGAATGAGATCATTTACATAGCAATTTACCATAATAAAATGGTTGGTTACCTTTTTAGTGCTCTGGCTGAAGGTTTAAAATGGAAAATGGTTCTATAAATGATTTAAGGACAAGAGTAGATTCCTTAAATTAGAATATCTTAGCCATGGTATCATTAAAATTCAGACTGCATGGCTTTAAAATAACATAGATCAGGTGAAGCTGTTGTTGGTCATGGAGAGGAAGAACAGAGCAGATGGGAAGAGTTAGAATACTGGAACGAAGGCAGTGAATGGCAAAGCAGATGTGCCTGGTGTCACAGATCATAAAATAGACAGCAGACTTGATGAAAAAGGACCGGCAGAGGGATCATTCCTGAAAGTTGGCATCTAAAAGGTCTACCCAGATATGTCAGAGAAAACTGCAAAATGTGGCCAATGGATATTGCGTAGAAAAAAAAACAGTTGAAAACTATCTAGAGGACAACAAAATATAAGAGACTCACTCTAATTAAATGTATCCAGAAGCCTGAAGAGGCTAATCAGCAACTACAGAATGAGCTGCTGAAGGATCAAATGAAAGATTGGGTTCAAAAGAAGTAGAGAACGGAAAAGAAAGAGGTGGAGAAGATCAAGCGCATGTCAGTTTGGTTTGAAAAACCTGGAAGTGAACGGCACGTACAAGGCCCTGATTAAACGCAAGATGAGAGAGGAAGAGAACATGAAAGAGAAATGATTAGAGCCAATAGAGTTGCTGGAGAGAGCGATAAAGGAGGGGGAAGATGGGATCCCATCAGAAGTAAGTATTACATTCTGGTCAGAGGCTGATGGAGGATCTGAAGCAGGAACGACTGTAACAAAACACCAGAGAGAACCCAAGCAAGAAAGAAAAGATCGGACAGAAGAAGACCCAAGAACTCAACAGCAAACGAAGGCTGAGAAGTAAATATAGAAAAATAGCATCAGGAGTTCGTGAAGAGTAAAGAGCACAGAGAAGAGAAACGATTGGAAGTCTTTGTAAAAAACTACCATGTTCAAGAAAAAGACTCAAAGCTCTGACTGGAATCTAAGAATGTATGAATTTTGTTTGCTGAAGAATATATCCATATGTTATACAAACCCGATTCCAAAAAAGTTGGGACCCAGTACAAATTGGTAATTAAAAACGGAATACAATGATGTGGAAGTTTCACATTTCATTATTATATTCAGAATTCAACATACATGACATATCAAATGTTTAAACTGAGAAAATGCATAATTTGAAGGGAAAAATAAGTTCATTTTAAATTTCATGGTATCACACATCTCAAAAAAGTTGGGACAAGGCCATGTTTACCACTGTGAGGAATCCCCTCTCCTTTTTATAACAGTCTGCAAACGTCTGGGGACTAAGGAGACAAGTTGCTCAAGTTTAGAAATAGGAATGTTGTCCCATTCTTTTCAAATATGGGCTTTGATTGTTCAACTCTCTTAGGCCTTCTTTGTTGCATCTTCCTCTTTATGATGCGCCAAATATTTTCTATGGGTTAGGGGTGTGCAAAGCGGCTGCTATTTGTATCTGTATTTGTTAAAAGGCAATAATATTTGTATTCGTATTTGTATTTGTATTCAAGTAAAATTCAGAATGCAGCACGTAAACAACGTCAGAATCTCCTCCTGAACTTGAGCGTATGACGGGGGAGGGGGAGGCGGAATATCTAAAAGTGAAAGTGATCAATCGGTCACACGTGAACACACAACTGCACACAGTGTGAACAGCATGAATTTCCTCCTCTGCATTTAAACCCATTCACCAAGTGAAACAGCGGCAGCCATGAATTCTGCACCCGTGTGGAGATGGTGCCGAGGAGTGGTGTGTGTGAACGTTACTTACTCAGGGTACATCAGAGGCTCCTAGCAGTCTGGAGGATCGACCCACGACTTTCTGATTGCAGAGCGAGTGGCCAAACCACTCGGGGGGGGTCCGAATACAAATATTTTTGTAAGTATTTGTCCATATAAAACGCGTTATTTGTGCCTTTCCGAATAACGTATTTGTATTTGTCTCCACCCCTACTATGGGTGAATGATCTATACTGCAGGCTGGCCATTTCAGTACCCGGATCCTTCTCCTATGCAGCCATGATGTTGTAATTGATGCAGTATATGGTCTGGCATTATCATGTTGGAAAATGCAGGGTCTTCCCTGAAAGAGACGATGTCTGGATGGGAGCATGTGTTGTTCTAGAACTTTGATATACCTTTCAGCATTGATGGTGCCTTTCCAGATGTGTAAGCTGCCCATGCCTCACACACTCATTCAACCCCATACCATCAGAGATGCAGGCTTCTGAACTGAGTGCTGATAGCAACCTGGGTTGTCCTTGTCCTCTTTAGTCTGGATGACATGGCATCCCAGTTTCCCGAAAAGAATTTCAAATTTTGATTCGTCTGATCACAGAACAGTTTTCCACTTTGCCCCAGTCCATTTTAAATGAGCCTAGGCCCAGAGAAAACACCTACGCTTCTGGATCATGTTTAAATATAGCTTCTTTTTTGACCTTTAGAGTTTTAGCCGGCATAGGCGATTGGCACGGTGGATTGTGTTCACCGACAATGTTTTCTGGAAGTATTCCTGAGCCCATGTTGTGATTTCCATTGCCGTCTAAGGGCCCGAAGATCATGGGCATCCAGTATGGTTTTCCGGCCTTTACCCTTATGCACAGAGATTGTTCAAGATTCTCTGAATCTTTGGATGATATTATGCATTGTAGATGATGATAACCTCAAACTCTTTACAATTTTTCACTGAGAAACTCCTTTCTGATATTGCACCAATATTTCTTGCCGCAGCACTGGGGAAGTAGGTGATCCTCGACCCATCTTGACTTCTGAGAGACACTGCCACTCTGAGAGGCTCTTTTCTACCCAATCATGTTGCCAATTGACCTAATAAGTTGCAAATTGGTCCTCCAGCTGATACTTATATGTACATTTGACTTTTCCGGCCTCTTATTAAATCCAAAATGAGCCAATATTTGGCATGACCTTTCAAAATGTCTCACTTTCAACATTTGATATGTTATCTATATTCTACTCTCAATAAAATGTTGAAATTTGAAACTTCCACTTCATTGCATTCTGTTTTTATTCACAATTTGTTCAGTGCCCCAACTTTTTTGGAATCGGATTTGTATATATATATAAATCCTGGACCATTACGTCAGCTTCACCCTTCCAAAATGAATTTTCTCTACTGTTACAATTACATACCAAGTGATAAGTTGAATGTACCAGACAAAATGTCCAAAAATCACAGTCCTTGATCTTGTCGAATCACCCATAGGATCATTTTACAGATGACACCACTTTATGGAATAACAAAGCCACAGTAAATTACAGATTTGTGGCTATGACACTGAAAGAAAAAAGATTGTAGCTATGACATTGAATTTTATCACAAGGTGAGATTCACCCCATTCACAACTTTAAACGCAAACTTTCCCAGTGCAAAGATACAAACCCTGTGTTCCTCATATATGGGAGGGTTACTAGACTGCAAGGCTAACTACTCAATTACTGAATCAGTATCAGAATCAGAAAACATAATTGGTTCTTGAGGAAATAGCTTGTGTTACAGCTGCACAGAGACACAGAAGCAAGAACAATATAAAATCGAACAGAAAA
>JBBMFX010044422.1:0-11440 GCA_037832545.1 Rhabdalestes septentrionalis
TGCCACGGCTAAAGCTAAAAATCTGCGTTTGTGTTCTGCTGAGGAAACAACGTCACCTACATATTGGATGCCCTGGGTGTAAGCAAATAAACATCAAATTTTCATTTTTGGGTGAACTATCCCTTTAATAGGAGTCAGACCGGCACTGTTACAGATTCTCTACTCTTAGAAAGGCAACTGGCTTTATTTTACATATTTTCATTTATAGTTGTTCAGTTGACAACTTTCCATATGTGTGAGGGAAGACGCTTATCTAAGCGCTAGTGTTCCCTTTGTGTTGTTTTGTTGTGGTGAATTTTTGGCCTTTACTATTTAGACTAACTTTCTCAGCATTATTTCATGTTTATAGATATTTGTAGATATATCCTGTCGTAGGAAGTGTCTTAGGCTAGGGTGTGTTTCGACTTACACCATACATCACTGCCTAAGGAACGGATTATATCACTGTTGAAGGATCTTGAGGACCCCCTGTAGATATATAAATATAAATATACAAAACATGATGTAAAACTGCTGTTTAGAAGGTGCCAAAATGCCAAGATGATAAAACACTCATAATGTTCACAAATTATTATTTACTAGAATGTATTGTGAATGAGTTTATAAAGCAGTCGATCAATGTAAATCATGTCAGATGTCAAGCCGATGAATAAGGGCTATGCTGAAGACAAGTCACTGTTATCCTGTCATTACTACCAGTTCAGAGTGAGATACGTAGGAAATATTAGGTCAGAGGCTTGAAGCCCTCAAACCACTGGCTCTGTTTATGAAGCCCAGATGTCCACAGATGGCGTCCACCCACGAGTGCTCTTGAGCAGAACGGTTTTGAGGCTTGTCAACAGTAAGATGGACTGCTGAGCGCCCGGGATAGTTTCCATTTCCTTCTGCTGGCTGTACGTGATCCATCAGAGAGGATCTGTGCGGGAAATGATGGAGAGACGGCCCATTATTCTTGATGTCACACATCCATATCCTGATTGGGAGCAGCATGTTATGGATATGTGTGATGACAGGCCTAACGAAGCGCATGATGAATGGAATATTCCCGAGCTCCAAAGAGACGCTCCACTTCAGTCCGTCTTCAGAACGAGGCCTCCCGTGGAAGCCCCACTCACTCCTGACCATAAGCCGGATGACTTTAGCAACCTTGCAGACAATCTGAGGTCAACTGAAGTGCATTAAATGGCAACAGAAGCCCGAGGCTATTCAGAAGCAATTAAAATCTGCAGGGATCAACAGCTCGACGGGAAGAGAAGCGCTTGAAAAATGCATTAATTTATGGAGTGATAGATCTTGATTTTTTTCTGATTTTTATTAAGGGCCTTGGGGAAGCTTCAGCTGCCAAACCCAGACCCAGACTTAACGGTTGTATAATCTTGCGTCTGTTGGTCTGTGTGGAATCCTAGCCAGAATGCTAACAGCTCGTGGTCATTGGTTTTGTGTGGAAAAAACTTCTGCATATCTGGAAAGACCTTTAGGAAGGTCGTAAAAATGTATGGTCCAGAGTTTATGGACTTCATGATATTGTTAGATTTCTTACTGGATTCCTTTTAATGACATTCTCAGAACTGCTAGAGGGTAACATAGCTAATGCTAACAGCTTCTATTCCTTTGATTTGTTTGGAACTTTATATCTGGAAAAAGGTGAAGAGGTTTATATAAATGCATCAGTCACAGTCTAAATGCAGTGGGCTCACAGTCAAAGTTACAAAAGCAAACCTATCCCCAAATTTAGCAATTTTAGCCTTGTTTTGTGTGGAAAAATGACTGTACACATGAGATGAAAGTGACTCTTCTTTTTGAATTTTTGAATTCTTGTTGGTACAGTTTGGGAAATTCAAACCTATAGGTGTAGCACTAGTTTGTGTCATGTGAAAATAAAACTGCAGTGGATCTTGAAATAAAATGAAAACCTGCACAATTCAACAATATTCTTTGATTTCTTCCTGGATTTCTATTTAATGGTCCTAATAAAACTATAACAGTAAAGTTTCAGCTTAGTCATAATGCTAATGTTTCTGTTGCTTGGTTTTTGTGTGGAAAAACTACTGTGTCAGGGCTCGAAATTGCGACCATTTTGATCGCATATGCTCCTGAAATTTCATCTATGCGACCTCTGAATATATTTGGGAGAATTGGTGTGAGTGCATGTAATTGTTATTGTGCGACCTGTTTTAATTTCTCTAAAAAATGTTAACAGTAAATGTGTGTTCTGTGTGCTGAATGCTGATACGGTGACCGTTCTGCTGTTGAGATTTTAGATTGGTTAATAATAGCTGTCAATCACTCAGTCAGGTGACGGCGCTAACTACAGTGGGGAAATGTAAATATAAAGAGGTGAAGAAGCAGGAAAATGAAAAGAACACTGACAGATTTCTTTTGCAAACAACTTAAAGTTACAAATAAAGTTGCTGGTGATAGTGATCAAGGCATACAGTTTTCGGAGTGAATGGTTGAAAGACTTTGAGTGACTCCGCTATGGAAATGGCACTATGCTCTGCGTTCACTGTAAAACCTGTAGGACGGAGTTTGCAGGTAACAGCGTTCGCCACTGAATCTACGCACTTTGAGCGCGAGAGATTGGTCAAACAAGGTGAGAGTGCCAAACATAAGAAATGTAGGGACAAGTGTGTGGCAAAAATTTCAGGATCAGCAGGTTCGATCGTTAAGGCTTTAAGGGGCATTTAGTCCGAACGGGGCATGCGTTGTGCTCGCCGCGGGGCTTGCACTTTCTCTCAAAAATCAAGAAGTTCTGCTCGATGCGCCGCTCAGCACAAAAAAATAGGCGTAGTTTTCTAAACTCTCCTGTTCTGTTATTGTCACAGCCGGCGGGCGGTCCCTAGCTCTGTTAGCATTAGCTCTGTTAGCACGAAGAAAAAAGACCTAATCTTGCTGATGCACATTACATCTCTATACCCGCGTTCGGCCTGAAAGCCTCTTTAATCATCAGGATGCTGCCAGCCATTCTGTGTAGTTGGCAGAACTGAACGTACATTTTAACACTGCATACACTATCGGCAAAGAAGAGCTCGCCGATTTTCAAATCCTGGCCACAGGATATGTAAAGCTTCAGTGATTTGTTGTAGCTGGTTGTTGTTAGTGATGATTGGTGTAGTTTTCAAATTAAAGAAATCTGTTAATATACAATTTGTAGTTGTGGTGCTCATTCATTTTTGGTGGGTGCTCCAAAATTTTTGCTGGTGCTCCCAACTTTTTGAAGTTTGGAGCACCAGTGCTGCCAAAAAAAAAGTTAATTTCGAGCCCTGTGTGTAAAGAAAATGAAGAAGTGCCTAAAAATATGTAATTTTTTTTAGGTTTCTTGTAGGATTTTCACTTTACTTTATTTTCAAAGCCACAGCAAAAGGACAGTTAAATCCAAATCTAACCATGAAGTTAAATATTAAACCTTGTGTTCTTCAGAGATATACTGTACTGTTTTACTTGAAAACAAAGAGAGTGTGTCTGGAAATATATGATGCAGTGTTTATGAAGTTATTTTGTTGAATTTCTTTTTGTAATACTTCATAAAGAGCCTTCTAAAATGCAAACAATGTTTTGCCTTGTGTTTGTTGGTCTGTGAGGCAACATTGCTTGAAAGGAAGAAATGCATCAAAAATGCATGATGGAGGGTTTCTGAAGTGATGCGTCATGATTTTTGTTGAGCTTCTTATTGGATTTTTTTATGAAAAGTGTCACGAATTGCTAGGCGAACCCAGATGCAGAATATGAGAAAAGTAAACACATTTATTCCAGAAGGCCGGACAGCACAAAAACAGAGGGAAATAAGTGATCCGAAACAGAAGGACATTCTGATGGGCAAACTTCCAATCAAAGTGCAAGTCTGTAAACACAGGGATAGGGGGTCAATAATTCCGATGCAAAAGGCAACCAAAAGGAAAAGACATGAATCAGCCTCAAGCAAAAATGATAATAGACAAAATTTATAAAATCAAAATACAAAATAGCTCGGTATGAAGGTGACAATATTTTTGCTACGTCATGGTGGCACTAGCAGAAAATTAGTCACGTGTCATTGGGGGTCTTTGCAGTGGTATGGATGGGGGTCCATGAAACGGGGGTTATTTCTGTTTGTGAATTTAGAGAGGGAAATCTGACATGGCACAAAGCCTCATGGAAGTGGCTCAAATCAAACCTTGCCTTAATGCTAACCAGCATTTACCACATCATTTACTTTGTGCAGATAATAAATATACTATATGAATCTGCTATCCTCTTTCTTTTCAGGCACAGTGAAGGGCCTTACAGCAAAAAAGTATATGCTGTTATTCATTTCACCTCTAATTTGTGTTTCTGAAACATTGTCTTGACTTTTGATCCACACACAGTAAACACTGAGTGTGCGGCGTCCACTGAGGCGGCACGGCTTGCAGGCATTACTCACTCATTATTATGTCCGCCAACATCTGTGTTTAAATCTATTTCTGCAGGAGCAGCACAGGCCAGGGTGTAATCAGCATGCCCATCTGGTAATGCGACGCTTCAGACAAGTTTAATTACCATCATCGCGCTGTGAGCCCAACCAGACAAACTGCCACCGAGTTAACCGGCCTCTGACTTAATGAGGCTTCCTCCAGATGCGCCGTTAGAGGGGCTCTTGAGCGACCGCACTCTTGTCATATACCGTCATGGGATAGTGACAAGTGAGATAGAGGACAGGACACCAATGCAGTGTCTGCAGGCCAAAGGCCCTAGCAGGAGCCAAGGTCCAGGTGTAGTAATACAACCACAAATAAACCTAGAATGCACTTCCTGAGAAAATGCGAAGTGTGATTCTATTCCAGTGCTCACAGAAGCTTATCACTTATGTGCACGGACAAAATAAGTGTTCGTGGACACCTGCAGCTCAGAGATTCAGAGAAATAAACTCCCGCTACCGCACTTGACTGTCCTTCAGTCTCAATATGAACAATTTGTTTCACCCAGAACATTGAAGGCTCTAATCGGCTAATTAAAGGCTAGCTGCTTGCTAGCCTACCAGCATCATTAAACAAGCTGATTATTTTATAATATATTATATAATATATTTTATTATTTTATAATAAACCACAACAAGCAGTGACATGCCTCTTTCTTTTCATAACTGACCTGAGCTTTAGTGTCTTAAATGCTGTTTACAAGCTTGCTTTGTAAATGTGTGTTTGTCGTTTTTGCAAGACTTTCTGTATTCCAATGGAACATAACAGATATTAATGAACAATTTAACGTTGGAACCCCGGCAAAAGTGTTGCCAAAAAACAGGTGGAGTAAAAAAAAAAAACCTAATAAGAACAATAGTGTGATTGCATTAACTAGGCAAAACTAAAGACGAAGCCAGGGGAACATTATTAATATGTATGTTAACATTATACACGCCTATAACTATGTGGACACCAGACCATTAGTCCTCAGTTCCCATTATTCCCTTTATTCCTGCTCTGCCAAACTTTTCTGTTGAAATTGTGCATTCTGGTTGGTATTGTCTGGCATCTACCAAATCGTATTCATTCATCAAACACCCAGATGGAGTGAAACAGTATTCTGAGTACATTTTCACTGTTCCTTAGATCACTGTGGGGAGTGGCTTTTTGCCACTCCAACCTACACTTGGCATTGCGTGTAGTGACCTTAGGCTTGAGTGCACTGAACAGGTCTGTGGGTTTGCATAGTCCATTAGACAACATTCAAACTGCTACTGCCAGAGTTCTAACCAACCCGAAGAAAACAGAATCGATCCCAAAGTTTTATTCATTGTATACAAATCACTGAATAAACCTCTGATATGTTTTATGTATTGTTGCAGCACCTGGGGCTGGATTCAGGTTTGTGTGAGGAAAGGTGAGGTTATTTTATTAATGCGTAGTTCGCAGTGCGATTTCAGTGCCAGTGGTGAGACGGTGAGGGGTCGTCTCAGTTCACAGAGGTGAAGAGGAGTCAGGAGGCATCTGGTGTTGGCTGAGGGAGCTCAGATTTATCAAAGAGAGGGACAAATTTACTGAGAGTCATATCCATGTTCTCACCTCACAAACGCTGCAGGCTCTTTTAGTCCTCTGGCTCCTCGTTGAGGTTGACTGATGAGATTGTGTGCAGGTGCACAGTATTAGGTGAGTCTACACGCAGACTAGCTGTCCAAAACACTGGAACTGAAAGGGCACATCTATTCCCCAGTATCAGCCGGGAACTGTCCTTCCAGCTCCACAAACGGAGTCTGGCGAGGAACGTCTGCTGCAGGGATAGTGGGGCTGACAGCCCAAACCCAGTGTGTTATCATGGTGGGCCTTATAAATCTGCAGGAGCTGCTCAGCTAGAGATGAGAACAGCCAAAACTAAACCTGGTGTATAGTGGCGCATAGTGCATAGTGGTGTTTATCCACTATGCTGTCCAAACAACTGTCCATCAGTATCAGATCTGCAGCAACTTCAAAAAGCTAAAAACCTCATTATTCTTCTCCAAATTCTTAGCTAAATCTGCCCTTCCACCACACTTTCGTTGGGAGAGCTGGTGGCCTGGTGGTTCCGGGTTGGCTCTGTAACCAGGGCTGCTGATGGAATAACTGAAGCTATCTGGGTCAACCTGAGGAGGATGGGTTCCCCTTTTGAGTTTTGGTTCTTCTCAATGTTTCTTCTTCTATTAGAGGGAGTTTTCCTCGCCTCTGTCACCTTTTACTCACGAGGGGCTCAGACCTGGTTGTAAAAAGAGCTCTATAAATAATTTTTCATTGAATTGAAAAACTGAAGTTCCTTTGAGTAAGATATAGTCCCCACACACTGCTCCCTGGGTTCCTTCTGCCCACTGCTTCACTTGATGAATGAGTTAAATGCAGAATAAGAATTCTGTTCACACTGTGTGTTGTGGTGTATTCACGTATGACAAATGGTCAATTCACACTTTTCATCTTCTTTTTTTTATTTTGATTTGCTGTCATTTCAGATTTTATATAAAGTACACTGTCTGACCTTTGTATATGATCATCTATGGAGGCTGTTTAGGACATTTGCTTGATTTTTACACCTGCTACATATGGCTGTGTCTGAAAAAACTGAATTCAGTCACTAGGAGGCCGGTCTTCAGTGTTTTTCTTTGTGTTTGTCCTTCCTCTTTTCCCTCTTTTCTTTTGTCTCCACTCCTTCTTTCCATCCTTTTCTTCGAGGCTTCTTTGTTTCCCATCCTGCTGCCTCAGTTCTTTCCCCCACCTCTGTTTCAGTGATTTCCTTCCAAATATATTCAGAGCGCCGCTGTGCTTGCTTGTCTTGAAGGACAGGTTTTCATGTCCAGAGTTTTTGTTATCAGAATGTAGCTGTTCGCTGTCAGCCACAGCCGTGTGTGTGTGTGTGTGTGTGTGTGTGCGTGTGGGCAGCCTTGTAAAGCGTGTGTAGATAACTGCGGACAGCACTCCTAAATCATGCTGTCACATTACCATGCGGCTACACAGCCCGGTTGACCCCGCTCTGTGAGGTACCGTGTCTCTGTAGATACTGTTGCTGATAGCCTGGGGCTCCGGTGCTCTGACAGGTGACTGGTCTTCTGTAAATGAAGAAGCGTTAAAATGTAAAGTCTTGGAATAAAGTCTAAGCAAGATGTTCTCACCAGTAAAAGACCCTCATCCTTTGAAATCTATTTTTACTCTAATTGAGATGAAAAACACGTTACATAATCAGGGGCCGTAGTCCCAGGAAATATCTGGTTATGAGCATTACAAGCTTGGCAGCCCTTCTTCCTCAGATGATATTCAGATAGGGACGCATTTGCTGAACTGAGGTTCAAGTGAGAGACTTAAACTGCGTTAATCTTTCGGCTTCTTTGCTCATGCATGTTTGTAAGACTTAAGCGCTACTTTGCATAGCTCTTGTGCATTTGCACTTATCTGTGTAATTATGTTAGAGACACACTTTGTAAAGTGTCTTCCAGAACTCTTATTACAAATGAGCCATAAATCTGATTAAAACAAGAGTGCACAGTCTATAATGCCATGACGTAGTTTTTATATTTATCTTGATAAGGTACATGTGGACTAGCATAATGAGCATATGTGAGGGATTAGAGTTGGAGTTTGGACTGGGATTTACATTAGTATAGCAGAGGTCATGGGTTTTGGTTACATTTTATGTTCAGAGGTTGGGATTAAGGTGCCTGTTTGGAACTGGGATTACTAAAGTATAATTTCATGCATTTTAGGTTTAAAGTAAATGTTCAGTTTGAGTTATGGTCATGGTTTGCGTAGTGGATACTTTGAAGGCTTTGTTATGGTTTAGGGTTCTGAGGTTTTAATTGGGTGTAGAGTTTGAAGTATGGTTGGGTTTTGAGTTTGAGTTATAATGGAGTTTAGGGTTGATTGGGTGTAAAGTTTGACTTATAGTGGAGTTTAAGGTTTGAACTAGAGGTCGACCGATATGGGTTTTTCAGTAGCCGATGCCAATATATGCTGCTGATATTTTTTGCCAAATAAAAAAGTTTCCCCTTCTATTGGGGGTAAAATATCACACTAATAACACAAAGATAGATACACAAAATTTCTCAACTTGCCATTTATTGAATAATGACTTAAATATAAATATAAACTTAACTAACAAAAAAACCTTAACAATAACAATATAATTAAACAAAAGTTTAAACTTGTAAACAATAAAAAAAGCAGCATCAAGCGATATATCGGTCTACCTCTCGTTTGAACTATTGACTAGGTTTGACGTATTGGTGAGTTTGTGGTATGGTTGTGTTTAGAGTTTGAGTTATATTGCAGTTTAGGGTTGATTCGGTATAGAGTTTGAAATATGTTTGTGTTTCGGGTTTGAGTTATAGTGGAGTTTATGGTTGATTGGATGTAGAGTTTAAAGTATAATTGGGTTTAGGGTTTGAGTTATAGTGGAGTTTATGTGTAATTGTAAGTAGATTTTAAAGTATGTTTGGGTATAGGTTTGAGTTTTAGTGGAGTTTATGATTTAATTTATTGAGATTATGTGTGATACAGTTTTCTCCATACAATAAACCCGCACCAGAATCCAGGGGTGGATTGGGTGACCATGCAAAATTCTCTGTATCGGCTGGGATTTTAAACTGACATGCACACACAGACAGCCAATCACACCATGCAGACAATCAACCTAGTAACATGCATCACTTAAACTCAACTCAAGACTGGTGGTCGTGTTGTTAGCAATCCTGCTCATCAGTTAACGAAGCTCCACACACTCACCTGGGTTGCCTAGTCACCAAACTAGCCCACACACGACAAGCCTTGACATCACAACTTCGTGCCCATGGCTGTGTACCACCTAGTACTCGGGAGACGGTCTCCATTGGGGGCGTGACTGAGACGGACCAGATGTGGTGTAGAATTTGAGTTATGGTTCTGCTTGAGGTTCACAGTCAGGGTTTGTGTGATTAATTAATGCTACTGTTAGTGTCCTTAAACAAACTTGCTACCTCTTTTTGCTTGCTCTTCTTGCTCCGAACGGATCTCACCAGCCTTTAAATGAAATCAGGCAAGTGAAATTGAACAAAATCCTTTATTTCAATTAAGTCATCAATTAAGATGCTGCACTTACCTCTTTCACTGCATTGTAGATGCATTAGCCCAAAGGGAGTGCAGCTCAGGGGTACTTCCCTCCATGCCTAATTGAATCAGGCCCATTGCCCACTGCAGTATAGAGTGCACCTGCACATCATATAATATAATGTGACAAATGTGATTAGACGTAATTAGATCAGCTGACGGTTTGGCTGGAATGAATCTGCCTAAATACACAGTGTGTGCAGACAGGGGAGGCTCTGCTGAGCACCATCAGCAGCCGACAAACAGGAGGGAAGACAAACAGGCTGTGGAGGCGGCATGGTCTGCCAGGCACTGGGCAATGACTTCTTGTTGACAAGCGGATTCTCTTATTCACTGCCTGATTTCAAATGCTCTGCAAGACTTTGCTGTAGGCGCACGGAAACAAAGGGCACATCTCAGCGTGAGGCACGCGGTCCTGGAGAAAAGCCTTACTAATTATAACAATGTGGCATTAAAGACTGTCATGGAAAAGACTGGAATGGATTCGATATCCATTCTGAGCAAAGATCTGCAGTGCTCTCTGATCCCCCCCACGAAGTTTAACAGTTCTTACCTCTCTTCCACCCCAGTGGGGTACCTAGGATTCTTTTCGATTCCATTGCCAGAAAGGGAAAACCTTTAAAGGGGCACTTGGTTCCATTCCTTAAATCAGAGGGGGGGGGGTACACTTTGGGTTTCTTAAAGGTACACTTTGGGTTTCTTGCCACTTGTGGAGCAACCTTGAAAAATTGTGTCTATCCTGAATTGGGTTCAGGATGAAAGTGCTGGACTACCCCTCTATTCAGCCTGGGATACAGTTTGACATTTGGACCACTGGCAAATTCTTCACTTTCGTCCTTCTTGGTAATTACGGTAAGATGACTAAACTGGCGGCCCCTCTTTATGCTCGCGGGCCTGTTCGGGATGTATGGTGAGTTTTGTATTCCTGCTGCTGAATCAACAGCGTCTGAGACGGACGACCTGGAGAGCGAGGCGAGGGGAGAGAAGAGAAAGGGCACGCGCGAAGTGGCGGTAATGCATTCAAAAGACTTCATCATTTCTGTGCTATTGTTATTTGCATTAACTCAGGACCCTCTGAAGGAGCCATTATCCGCAATGGATGTGAGCGGAATTCCGAGCAAGACGCCCCGTTCTGACCCCGTTCACATTTTCCCTTCAGTCACTCCCCAACAATATTCGACATCCAATTTACCGGTCGCGCGTCCGTCTCGGGCCTCTGAATATTAAATATTAGTTTTCTCCACAGCATCCTGCTCAGGCCCGGCTGGCGAGCGGAAGCAACCCGGCGCTGTTTGATACTGTGTGAATGTGTTAATCAAATATTTCAAATATTTGCACGGGATTCTTTCATCAAGGCCTGATTTTATGGGGCAGTCGGAGAGTTTCCAGGCTGAATCACTGATTAGGGTACGCATGAATAAGAATGAAATTGGAAGAGATGAAATTATTCACTCTTATCAATAATGTCACAAAAATATTAAACGATAAATCACTCAATCTGGTCAGTATAGCGGTCAGTATAGTGGTCAGTAGAGTGGTCAGTATAGCGTTTAGTAAAGCATTCAGTAAATCACTCAGTAGAGTGGTCAGTATAGTGGGCAGTATAGTGGTCAGTAAAGTGGTCAGTATAGTGTCAGTATAGTGGTCAGTAAAGCGGTCAGTAAACTGGGCAGTAAAGCGGTTAGTATAGTGGTCAGTATAGTGGTCAGTAAAGTGGTTAGTAAATTGGTCAGTAAAGGGATCAGTAAAGTGGTCAGTGTAGTTCAGGGGTCTCCAACCTTTTTACTTCCGAGAGCTACTTTAACAAAATGTAAATGGTAGAGAGCTACTCATTTTTGTATCATGAAAATAAGTTTTCAGCCTCTTATTTGTATGGTGACCTGCTGCGG
>JBBMFX010044442.1:0-11440 GCA_037832545.1 Rhabdalestes septentrionalis
TAAAATGTCGTGTCTTTGTAAGAGAGGAATGCGGACAAACGCTGACACAGCAAATTGAAAATTTCGGACCCACTTCTCCTCACTAAAGCCCGCCACAATATTCTCCCACCAATCCCGAGGTCTCTCACGCACCCAGACGTTCCTCTGGATAATCAAGCTGTAATAATTGAAGTATACGTGCAGGCTGCAATAATCACCCTTTTCCTTCTTCTCCGCCTCTTGGTGTTATTTGGCGAATTTGCTTATCGCAGAGCTAGCATTATGCCTATTTCACGGTCATCCATTCTGGCTACTGTGTGCCGTAAATGTAAATGCTATAACAACCCCGTTTTGCTCTAGCAAGTGTAAACAAGCAAATCGGACATGGGTCACAATTAAAAAACGTGTAAACAGAAGGTCAGAAAAATCGGATGTACACAACAAATCAGAATTGAGCATCAAGACCTGCAGTGTAAATAAGGCCTTAGTGTCTGCCACGTTCATGATGCCACCACAGCATAGAAATGGGTGCTGGCCACTACAGACTCATAGAACAAAGAATGTGCAGAGTGGGCTGCTTTTAACAACTGCAGATCAGACATTCTTTGGGCTGATGATTCAAGCTGTATAGTCTTACAGCCTCATCCACAGAGACAGAAACCAGCTAAACTAATAGTCACTCAGGATCTAGAAATTAGAAACCTCCAGCGTTTTTAAAGTCTTGGGTTGTTTACTAGTAATTAAAAAAAGTACAGTTAGAGTATGTGTCTTCAGGCTGCTCTGATTGACTTTTTTTTAGGTTGAACTTTATCTGGGATCCTGGGAATATGGAAAGATTTTAAATCAACATTGCTGTTGAATTCTCTGGAGAGAAGACTTTTCTCTGGTGTGTGCATGTGTTTGATCAAATGGCCCAATTTTCAGTGTAAGCAGATTTTTCCCTGTGTCTGGGGTGATGTGGCAGATTTTTGAATACCATTGAAATATTTTAACACCAGCAACATTTCAGAATTACATTGTTAAATTACATTGTCCATTTTGTACTCCATCCCGAAATTGATTAATGTTATTGGAGCTGTTATGATTCATGCAATTAAATGCAATTCATTAAAAATAATAAAATATATATTCCTAAGCAATCTGTTTAGTGATTACTATATTGTTATTTGAGTTATAAACTGGATAACTCTAAGCCGTGTCATTTTCCACAGAGGGTAGCTTTTAGTGTCACCGAAGGAGAATAAACATACACCATCAGGATATGTGCTTATTTTGGTAGTTATAAAACAGTGATGGTTTGAGTGCTGATAGCACCCTTGTGTGGAGAATGTTCAAACTGTGTAACGTGGCTGTATAATGACCTGTGGATGCTCTGTTTATTATGTTCATGGCAAACTGGTCATTACACCAATTAATAGAGAACATACATTTAAAGTTAATATTCCTTTAATTGACTAATTAAATATCAGTGAATATCCGTTTTATCCCTGATTAAGATGGGAGTTTTAATTGCTTGCAGTGCACAAAAACTCTGGCAGCCAAATTGTTCCAGGACATCAAATTGTCCTCACAGTGACTGGAAGTAGTTCAGTATTATCAGTAACAGAATTATCAGAAGATAATTGAGGGAAAATGGGTGAGGGATTGAATTATATATCAACTATACAGATCTGTTGAAGCATTATAACTTGTCTAGACCAATTAAATCAACAAACTCATTGTACCACACACTGCTTAGCTGTTGGAAGGACAATTTGTAGCTAGCTCCAAAATTATGGAATAGCAGAAGCAAAATACACATATGAAAATCATGGCTAAAATGGTAGGAAACTTATTAGATGAGATCATTCGCCATGCTTGGTGAGATAAGTAGCCCATTCTGTCTTTAAAAACATTAAATGTACATTTGCCTTTTTGCAATAATCCAATTTGTGACTCATGATTCCTTTAATTTGTGGGATCAGTTGGGTACTCAATTGGGTACTAAATTTAATTAGAATGTTTATTTATTTTTTTAATGTGTATTTTCTGAAAAGTGTTTTGAAAAAAATGATTTTGCTTCTAGTAAAAGGACTGCTAAAAAAGATTAGATGATAATTAGTCAGCTTGATAGAAAGGATATACACAAATAATTATATGCCATACTCCACATCGACTTATTATTAGATATATTTTTTGAGAGCTGGATAAAATAATGTCTTTCATGCCCTCTTGTAAGGATTATTACTTTATCCTGTCTTGAACAGGATAATGTCTTTTCTTGTGTAGCTGTATTTTTGCTCGTGTGTTTTTTCTTGTGCAATTTTTTGTCCTGTCTGCACTTGTGGACGTGTGGCATTCAGTTCAGTTCAGTTCAGTTCTGTTCCTGTTGCACCATGGTCCTGGAGGCACATGATGAACCTGTGATCATGGAGTTCACCGGCAAGTGTTTTACCCATTAGACTACTTCCACCCAATATATCTCTTAATGTTACCTTGACAAACTAATATGTTGCCTCATCAGCCACTGAGGGTGACTGAAGAATATATATACTAAGGACTGAGGGATGTATAAGCAATCTACTGCTATACTTCTTAGCAATACTCCTTAGTCAGTGTAAGCCAGAAATGAGATCACATCACTGAGTTACATGTAATACGTAACTTAAGCCTTGACACTCTAGTCCTGAATCTAGTCCCTTGTTATTAAAGGCAAGTCTCAAGTCCTCTCTCAGCACCTGCAGTTATAGGAAGACTGAAGTTGAAAATCTCTATATTTTATTTATTGAATCTCTTTACCTTTTTGAAGTTACCTTAAGTGCTGCATCCCTTAATTTAAATTGTAGAACAGCTCAAATCACATGTGAAAACTTGGGGCATACTAAGGTCTAAAACATAAAATATCTTTTAGGGGGCTTACAAAAGGTCAGGAAGCATAAAACTCCTTTTAGCACAAATTGACAATGCATAATACACCTTCGGCACTAATTGTCCATTACAATTGTTACCAAAAACGTTGAGCATAGCAACACAGCTCAATTCAATAAGCATGTTATATATCTTAAGCAGAAAATGAATGCATGAATAAATGTTGGATATCATAAAAAAACAATATTATGTTTTGCTGCCAGGCAATAATTAGGCAAAGCCATTTTTTGTCTTTCCTGCATCTAAAGATTATTTAATATCTAATGCCAAAAATGTAAAGTGCACGTTCCTACACTAACGTTTTATTTGTTTTTTTTTAAAGTGTAATAGATTAAGTGGACTGAAAATATGTCATTTGTGCATATGACATTGTTCAAATCTACAGTAGCATTTATGAGAAATTTAGAATTTTGGTATTTCAAAACAGAGGAAAAACTTAGAGGATTTTTTTTTTTTTTTATCCTGAGAAGGTTGGTTTGTGTTCATTTGTACTTATTGCCACTAAGAGGCAGTGTGCAACAACACCACCAGTGAAAACACAGTAATGGGACCTTTTTCTATAGAGATCTTTTGCTAATTTCATGTACATCATATTTTTTGCAAGACCTCCTGCTTTAAATAAAAATAATTTGTCCCCAGTTGCTTTACATTAGATCATTGTGTTTTACATTTGATAACCTTATCTTTAATGTTTAAAAATCAGCTGGTAATCTGTGATGTGACATTTTTAAAACATTTTAATATTCTTATTTCAAGTCATTAAATAATCATGTCAATATAATTATCTGCTTTCTTATCTGATGTCCTGACCATGCAGTATTTAGATTGTGAAAGATGTTACTGTGTTGTCTTCACTGTCAGGCTACTTAAGGACCCTTTCTTAGAAGGTTGACATAGCAACAGCATTGAGAGCAGGCTAATGAAGAGGATCAAGCATCTGTCTTTTAGAGACTGTGTCTGTAGTGGCCAGCACCATTTTCTATACTGTGGTGTGCTGGCTTGGCCGCATGAAAGTGGCAGACATTAAAAAAATTGACTTGTAAAAAAAACAGTGCTGAAATAACATTGTCTATATTCAGTTCATCATGGAGTTTTCTGATCACCCACGTCACATTGTTGCACTGCACTGAGAAGTACTTTTAGCCACAGATTCACCATCATAAAGTGCTCCACTGATTGCCATAAGGAATCTTTCTTCTCACTACCTTTAGACTCCACAATTCCTCTCTCTGACACAGATTCACATAATAATCTCCTTATGTAACTATAATCTTATGCAATTTATCGTTTAATTTTAAAACAACTATATGCGTTTTTCTTACAATGTGCAGTATCATTGTACATGATGAAATTGTTTAGCATCCATTGCGTAAAATGCACATATCAATATTTTGTGCAATCTACGTACCTCGTTAAATGTCACTACTTATGTCAATATTGCTTATATACTACTGATCTGTGAAGTAACATACTCCTAACCCACATCTGTTTAATTAGTAATTCACTGAAAAGTGAGTTACTTATCTATAGTATTCATACCTAGCATTTGTTTATACAGTATAGGGTGTTCTGTGTTGAATTTTTATTAGATGTATATAGATTTGTTTTTCTGTTGTTCTTGTCTCTGTGTCACTGTGCATCTGTGCGTTTGGAACATAAGCTGTTTCCACCAGAATCAATCAAGTTTTCTGACTCTGATTCTTCTAAATTATCGTATTTGGTTGTCACAAAAAGTATTAATCTATGGCCTAAATTGTCACACATACAACAAACATGTAAAGTGAAGTTGGGTTTATTTGAGCATGGATGTGTGCCCTTATTTTGATGTAGTCTTCTGAAAAGCAAGACTTAGCTGGCTTGGTTGTACATTTTAAGGCACTTATTTCTGATCAATAAGTGAGTTTATAGAAGAGTGCGTATATAGTGTAGTATGAAGGCACAAGTGTAAATGCTACAGCAAGGTTGGAGTACAGACAAGGCCATTTAGAGATTAGCGTTGAGTCAGATTGTATCTCTCTTTTAAGTTCTCATAGCCAAATAAGGGGAGGCCGCCCAAAAGCTCCACTAAAAGCTTCCTGAAGTCCCTCCTCTGGTTCACTCTGTGTTTTGCTTTACTCCTGGAAGGGACAGCTAAGTCACTGTATTTGTTCTTACTGGTGTGTCTCCTGCGTGTGAGTGCTTAACCGCAGTAAGTAGGTATTTTAAGTGTTGATTATATTTGCTCTTAAATAAGGTTGCTCAAAAGGATTACTTGAAGAGATGACATAGATTAACCACTTTTGGTTCCCAAGTAACCCTTCGGTGGATGTTTGATCCTTTTTTTTTTCTTAGACTTGTTGCTTGCCATTAAGATTGTCTAGTTGAGGCGGTTGTTTCTCAGTGTTTCAGAATTGTCCTCTTTCACAAAATGTGAAATATATTTGTATGTCTGGGACAGAAAATATATTGCGTTCTTTTCATGCTTTGCAAGGTCACTGGTCATATACTTGTCATAAGCTGGTAACTCATTTTCCATGTAATGTAACCAGTAGGTCTATATTCATGTTAACTTGATACAAAGTTAGTCCTTCTTTTAAAACGAGGTCAACAGGTTATAGGCTGACATCATGAGAAAGTGAATGAGATAACAATTTCTTGAAAGTGCCCTCATTTTTTTCCTCTCACCCTCTCTTTCTCTCTCCTATAATGGGTTCCAGGTGCACTTCATCACACACTCAGCACTGTACACACAGCCCAGGAACCACTTCTGCCTCATCCTAATTAAGTAGCTTTATGGTCAAAAACAGCCTCATGTCAGGCTTTCTTCTCATTGCCTTTTTGAAGCAAGGACAGCATGAATGCAACATGTGTGCCACTTTAGTATTACTTGTATTTTCATGTTTTTGTGTTTGAAGAATATATTGCTTCAGGGGTTTTTGTATTTAAATTTAACAGAATGAATACTTAAAGAACCACCTATTAAAACATTTTTTTCAGAGAACCAAAGGTGGTTCTTCTGTGGCGACACACCAAAGAAGCCTTTTTTTTGGCATCTTTAATCTTCAGCAGAAAATTATGAATTGGGCTCCACCTCTGGGAAGCTGTGTGTTGCCAAATCAGTGCTGAGCTCTTTGTAAACATCACTGGTGTGTCAAACCTCCAGCTGGACTGTTTCTGTACAATTCCCGTACCCATGTTCTGGCCTTTTTTGTTTCAACAAGACTAATTCTTCCATGTGACTGTTACACAATTAAAGCTACTGGAACCTGCCTCTGAAGGGACCAGTGTTTGCTTAACAGATTGCCAGTAGGATTTGTGCACAGGATTGTTGTTTTCACTTCCTAAAGATCAAATCTTGCTTTGTAAGTACAACTTTTTAAAAGATTTTTCACCGTTTTGCAGTATGTTTAAATCTTGACTTTGGCCAATAGTCTATTTATTATTGATAAAGAAATTGCACTGCAATAATTGCTTTACACAAAGGTGTGTTCTAACTTCAGTATCCTATTTGTAATGTCTAGTTTGAAACAGAACCCTGAAGAAAACAGAAGATAGTATCAAGGGTTTGTTTTTCTTAACATCCATGTCTGTGCCAGTTCCAAGAACATATGCGGTCCATTTCTTTTTTTAACCTTTGGGTTTCTAAACTTATTTCTATTGAACTCTGCAAGAACAAGACAAAAGGGGAATTCACTTAAAGAAATTTCAGACTGATTGAAAGAAATATGTCAGACCATTATCAGTTATTGTTTGGTGGACAATTTGCTGAATAGATTTAAAATCCCCTAGTGGACCTGTTGAACTGTGGGAATGAACCACCGTATTGTCTTGTCAGCAATATTTACTTCTGAACTCCGTCTCAGTGACAATGGTATGGAACTTTTTTTCTGGGTCTTGGTTCTTAATGTTCTAAGTGGGTGGGTGTATGTCAGTGAAGTTTATTGTTGTGTATGCTCAAGTGAATGCCATTCCCAGCATTCCTCTCTTAATGTTAAGAACTAAGGGTTCTGTTGGTCTGTTGATGTTTGTGTCAGGTGCATAATACAAGAAAGTAATGCAATGATGACTTGGTTTGAAAATAGTGGGTTTTTTTTGTTGTTAATTTCTCTTTTCTCAAAACAGCTCTAGCTGTTGAAGTTGAATATTGTTTTAATCTTTATTTCAGTATGTCACAAATAAGTGCAGATACAAACGGTGCTAAATACAGATTTTATGGCTGAATGAGTGGTGTTTCAGTGATTTTTCTTGTGGTGAGCTATGTATAAATCATCAAATTCCTGTAGTGGCTGATGGTTGCAGATGTAATATACATATATGTTTATATGCTACATACACACACAATACTGTGATTAAGGTTGGTATTAAGAACTGGTTAAAAGTTGGATCCAGTTCACCTTAAAAATAATGAAGAGTTTACATTACAAGGTGTGAACTTGGAGGAATGTGTGGCATTTTCCCAGCAACAACAATGCTAAAGATACCGCTAACATTTACAGTAGCAACACAACTCATGTAAAAAAAGAAAACATAGATGAGCTGACCAATCACCTTTTATACTGAGGGGAAACTGATGTTTTTTTACTCAAAACAAGATTTTTCTCTATTAAGACATTGTTGGTTTCACGGATGTTTTCTTTGATCTGTGTTTATTTTTTTGTTGTCCTAGCAACTGCATCTCTTTTCACCCAAGGTCAGGCCAAAGAGAACATTGTAAGGATAAATGCTAAAATATTTGGTAGATCCTGAAAATAAGGGACAAAAAATCTGACATCCAAACCAGTGAAGAACAATCTTGGGGTAGGTTTGTATTGGTGTATGTGTTGGAGCAAGAACTTTAGGTGGCTTTGCTGCTTGTGTGAAAGGCCTGTTGTGTGAAGAAATTAACTCTTTCATTTCCTGATGAGCTCTGAGGTTCTAGGGAGAATTTGTAGGGGAACAAGCAGCATTCTGTGCAAATTCTTATTCATTCTTGCAGACAATATACATTTTATTTTTTGTCAGAAAAATTGCTTTTTGATGGAAGAAGACGATTGAAAATGATTACAAATCTGCTTGTAACTTATTTTTTGACCACAAAAAGGATTACACAAAAAAAGAAAGATACTTTAGTCTTTCATGTTGCCAGAAAAGACCCCTCTTCAAAGCTTAATTTGTTTTTTATGTCTCTATCTCTCTGGTTTAGCTTCCATCTCTATCTCACACACACAACAACACACAATTGCATTACAATTGCATTACACTAGTCGTTGCTTTTTAGATGTCTGTTGCAATAATATTTAATTATTTGCAGCATGGCACTCCAAATGTTCAAAAATGCCCATGATATATCTATTACTTGATTTGTGATTTTTGCTTGCAACAATCATATATTGACAAAAATCTTACTGTGTAAACTCTGACACTGTAAAAATGAAATTTGGATCTAATTCATTTCTGTGATAAAGGCATTGATCAAAACCTGTTTTCATTGATGAAGATCATTATACATGTCAACCTCACTGGATTGACAGGATTTAGGTTTTTGTTAATCAAGGTTCTCTCATTTTAGTACAAGGCTACTTAGTGTAAACAAAGCATATATCTACCTATTTAAAAAAGAGAAATCACATTTGATTATCCCTGTGGTAATTTCTAAGCACGTACAGAGAGGAGAAATAGCAACAATGTGCGACAAATAACTGTGCAAACAGGATAAAAATATATACATGGGTTTTATTTTGCATATTGATATATTTTTTAGGAACCATTAGCTTTTATTATCATGATTTTACCAGTAGTGATATTGATACTGATACAGCCTATCTATTCTAATGTTAATCACTATTATTCAAAATAATTTTTGACAGAAATAACACCCAAAATTGTTTCCTGAGTTTCTTGTATGCATAATTAACGAAGAAAATTGCTACAAATGTCTGCTTTTTGAAAAATAATTTATTAAGAAGCAGCTTGAGTGGTTTCAAGACAAAAGAGAGCTACACCATATAGACAAAAAATTAAACACCCTAACATCGCAATAATCTATTTTCTTGTTGAATATCCCCTTATAATATACTAAGTATATAGAAGCTTCTGAAACATTGACTCTTCTGGGAGGGCTTATCACTACATTTTGTGAGAATTTCAGTACAGGGATTGCTGTAACAGGGAATGTATAATTCTAAAAATGTTTTAATTGCCCTGAGCATTTCAAACTTTATGGATTAGTAATGTTCTTGGTATTTTCAAAGTTGTATTCAGACTTAGTAGCTGACAGTAAACATAATGGCTAAAAATAAATACAGCAATTGACTATGCTTGAACACGAACATCCTTGAGAAAGACGAACCTGAGAAATGCTTTGCAAAACATAATTACTGAATCTGTAGTGCTGCAGTCTTTTCAAACCTTGACAATATCTGAACCTTGAAGTAAATATGTCAGCTTTATATTTTATGGATGAACTACATCCTAAATGGTTGATATTCATAAATGGTCTAATGTTGGCGTCTGTGTTTGCAAAGCAGTCTGCTTTTTTGCTGTTTTACAGCAATCATGTGGACGTAGCAGCCCTGGATAATCACTTAAATTACAGTACAATTCCTCGGATGCTTAACATTGCAGTCTTGTTTAAGTAGCCTTCGGAACGTGTTACAAGGGCTCTACTGCATGCCAAGAAAATTGAGCTGGTATTTATGCCATCGATTTGGTTAAGATTTGAGCCTGTGCCAAAACAACGCTCAGGCTGCTAGCCTTGAGCTGATGAGAAACATCAGTCCTTTTAAATACATTGTAGTGAGTTTGTCCTGTGTGTGCATTGCATTGTAGCTCATGTACTGATTTTAGACCAATATTGATTAAAGCCAGTTAACCATTCAAAATCTGCATATATTGTTATTGCTTTGCTATACATTTGATTTGCAGTATAAGTAAAATGTACATACACTACTAAAATGCATGGGTACAATGGATTATAATGACATTTTTGTTGGTTTAATGCCAGAATGAGAACAATTGCAAAAATGTAAAGCTTTGTTTTTTTCATAAAACAGCAGTAACTTTTCATAAAACTAACCTCATATAATAAAATTGTTTTTTTACACACTAGACAATGGACGATAACCGGTTTCAAGGTATACCGCTGTTTAAAAAGTCAAGGTATCAAAACCGCAAAAAAAAGTTGTTTTTTTAACCCAGACATTTAAATACAACATTGTAGAGCAGTAATTACAATACCGTGATACCATGAAACCGTGATATTTTTATCCAAGGTTACCATACTGTCAGAATCTTATATCGACCCATGCCTATTACACACCTGGACATTTGGCAGGATTTCTGTGTAACAAAATATGTGTGAGAAATAATCTTTATTACATTGCTGTTATATATACTGTCATTATTGCAAGAGCTGCCACAAGTGTTAATAAACAAAACGTAGGACCAGATTTGGCTCTTACCAACTACAGCTCTGCATTGCTTGCGTCATTTCCCCTGTAAACTCCACTGAACTCACCCTACACTACCACACTCAGCTTAAGTCAGTCCTTCATTCCAAACTGTGTTTGACAGCTGCTCTCTGATTGTGTAACCTGAGCTCAAGGCCCTCTGATCCATTGAGTCTCTTTGGTGTCAGCAGAAGAGTCCCATTGATTGGGCATACGAAATAATAATAGTGTTTAATAGAACATGTTTAGAATCCCTAGCGAGAATTCATCAGTGCATGAATGTGCTGTTTCACCGCTCACTCCCACTGTAAATGATTTGCTTTGCTGTAAATGATGATGAAAGCCCCACAGGCCATATGGTCCGCTGTGATCTCACATGGCTTGGCTTGTACACAGCATCCAATTAATGTGCAAATTGTGGACAATTGTGATGCAGATGTGATCTTTAGCTTTCCCTGCTGAGTTAAGTCAGAGGCAGGCTTTTCAAAAGTGAGGCCATTATCCATTATAAATATGTACAACAAATCTTTCACATATTTATAATAGACATTCAGGAAATAGAGTAAAACGGTCAATATATTATTATTTTTGCTGATAAATGTTATAAAATGTTTTTACCTGTCATACTATATACCACTTAAAATGTGTTTGTGTGATTTCGGATATTTTCAGAATATTTATTTTTAACTGAGCAAAAGAGTTTAAAATAACTGAAGTTATGATTAGAGTTAAATATAGGTATTTTAAAATATAAAAAAATGTTTATATGACTGTTTTGAAAGATCCCTGTCTAATCTGTATGAAAAAGCTGCTTGCAAATCAGCAGAACTGTATGTATATGAACATTTTTTTATCAGAGTAAAAAAATATATAGAACACCACCTCTGGTCTGCCTCCAACACGTACACTCTGTCTCTCAGATTTTTTTGTCTGTGTGTACATCAGTCTCTAACACTTACATTCTTAATCTCTTTGTCTTGGTAAATGTCTCCAACACCTACACTCTGTCTTAGAGACTGCAGCTTACTACATGACCTAAAGCATAACACCTATATACATACATACATACATACATACATATACACACACACACACACACACACACACACACACACACACACACACACACACACACACACACACACACA
>JBBMFX010044461.1:0-11439 GCA_037832545.1 Rhabdalestes septentrionalis
TTCCACACAGGTAACACTGCAGACATTACTGATGGAAGTGAAAATGTTCTCAACCATCAGAGAACATTTATTTATATATTCATATTTCGTTTCATGTGTAGTAAGGTTTGCTTGTGCTTGGCCCCCTATGATTGCTACATCTGATATATATTACAACATAATTTATTCTCATGAACACAAAGAGGTTCCATAGATATTGAAATCTCTTCTTCCCTTTGTTTTTATCTTTTTTCACAGTGGGATCTAGTGTGCAAGAAGAGAGGGATGAACAAAGCAATGGCGACCATTTTCTTCATGGGAGTGATGCTGGGAGCAGCTTTATTTGGCAGTTTGAGTGATAGGTGATATTATATTTATGGGGCAGCAGAATCTGTAACTCCTGGGAGTCCCAGACCAATGAATCTTTTTGCTTTGGGGATGTATGAGGACGAGGTTGCCATTTGTAGCTGTAGTTGAGAATTTGTTTTGCTAAATGAGTACATTTTTGTAAAAAATTAAAAAAGGATTTGGAAGACTTGTTGTCCCCTCCAGGGTACCATTAATTAGGGAACATAATGTACAATGTCCCGATTTGCATAATTCTAATTAGTTTGCATAACTCAGGGATATCCAACTCCAGGCCTGGAGGGCAGGTGTCCTGAACAGTTTGATGGTACTCAAACACATTCACTAAACCTGACAATTAACTAGTGAGATGAACCAGGTATTTCTGAGCAGGAAAAATCACCAAAACGTGCCAGACCACAGCCCTCCAGGACTGGAGACACCCCTAGCATAACTACACACACCCTGAATCAACTCAAGGCTTTAAAACATTGGGGAGAGTTTCACAAGTCTACTGACCAATATAATTCAGATACTCATATGAAATAGGTCATATGAAATGGTTCCGATAGCCTCAGCTCTGTCAAAAATTCACACAATGACATCTCTGTGAGTTACAAGACTACAAACCTCACCATGCTGCATCCAGAGATGTACTTGCTAGTATGCAGTAACTGAAGTTTTGACAATTTTGGGATGTTCTTTCTCAGGCAGAAATATTTTCCTGCTGATAAGGGTATGGATATGCAGTAAAAATACAAGTAAGAAAAGCCTATTTCTCCTGGGAAAATGAATATAGTGGACGTTTATATTAAACATTAAAGTTACTCAGTTGTGTCCTTAAGACCAACTCGATTACATTGTTTATACTTCTGGGCATAAAACTTTACCTTGTTAGCAATCCTTAAAACCTTACCTTTCCAGACTATTTATGACCTAAAGCTTATTATTCAGTAGCTAGATGCAAACTGCGCTATTCAGGAAATACACAATGTAAGTTCTGACCAACTGCTGGACCCTGACCATTTAAGGGGCAAAGAATCCTATGCAAGAATAACACGCCATCCAAAATCTCCGGTAAAATAGTTTTCTTTCGAATATATGGGTCATTTTGGCATAACAGTTACTTGCCAGGAATATGGAGGCTTTAATGTACAACTTTGGTCATGTAGAGGTAAATAGTGGAAAAATGACATGCAAAAATCAGTAAGAAGTGCATACATTTCATGCTTCTGATTTTGGTAATCAGCCAAGTTACAGGAGATCTCAGGTTAACTACAATGTATTTTCTTTCTTATTTTACTCCCCAGATATGGTCGGAGGAAGATGCTCCTGGTTTCGTACGTGTCAGGGCTGGTTTTTGCAATTGCCAGCATTTTCTCCACCTCCGTCATCATGTTAGCAGTACTGAGGTTCTTCACCGGCCTTGGCATCACCGGCATCCATATCGTCACCAGTGTGCTCAGTGAGAACCCATTACTTTATGTCATGGAACTGTATTACTGTCTGTGTGTGTGAGTTTATACAGCCATGGGATAATGGAAAAGACCACTTTCCCCTTTTTAATCTGTTCACTGTTTGTATGGTGGTTGTGTGTGTGTGCGTGTGTGTGTGCGTGTGCGTGTGTGTAAAATGCACAGGTGTCTATTCTTTTCTGATCTACCACCTCTATATGTGTTGTGAGTGCAAAGCAGCTTTTCTATGGTCTATATTTCAACAGCTTCACTCATGATTCAGATTCTGATGGAAGAAACAGAGTCACACACACAATTTGCTCTTAACATCACTGTTTTAATTGTTGCAGCTGTAAAGTAATGTGAGTGTTGTGCAGTTTAACATTCCCAAGGTATAACAAATTATTTATGTCTTATTTTTGCATTATTTTTTTTTGGATTCTTGAATAATGTGTGGTCAATAGTGTAGACAACAATAGTTACATGCACATTTTACACTGATACACCAGAGATGGGGACTCGAGTCTGACTTGGACACGAGTAACATATAAATATCACAAAGACTTGATTTTAAACTTGCCCTTGAGAACTCATAATATCTTTCACTCTTTCCAACAACCCCTCGTTGGCCATAATAACCCCTGGCGATCCAGAGTAATTAGCCGAAAACCATTCAGCTTGCCCCATTTCGGCTTATAACTGTGGATCGCCGGGGGGCTATTATGGCAAACGAGGGGTTGTTGGAAAGGTGTCACTGAGCCCGCCCTATCTAACTGTCAAGGTTCACGTTTAAAGTGTGAGACATATTTAACATATTTAACATTTAGATTTAAGATAATTCAAGGCAAAACCTCCATGTTGGTGAGGGGATATCACAGCACACAGTCCAGCCCCCTTCTGAGTAAAAGCCAATTGTAATCATGGGGCATGGCCAATTAACATATCTTCAAAACATTTTGAGCTTAATATGTAGAGCGCAAAAATCCCATTTGGAGTCGCCGTTTGTAAAATGCAACATTTAAATATGTAGCTATAAATGTGTAAAAATTGTGCCAAATTATTAAAAATGACACCTCTACATTTGTTGAGCTGTTTTCACAAACAGCACCCCACTTGACTTGGACTCGAACACAGAGACTTGACTTGGACTTGGTAAATATGACTTGTGAAAATCTCTAAGACACACTTCCACACATTACAAAAGCAATATGAAAAAATGATGCGGTCTGCACATACTCCCTATTTCTAAAAATCCTGCTTGCTATGCTAATACCAGCACTACACAAACACACACACACACATTACCACTACCATGTCAGTGTCTTCTATGCTGAAAAACCATTTCTGGTCAACAGTTGTCCTGTGGCCAGAAACTCACCAGTCATGAGTGATGTCAAGGGGGCTAATGGTACTACAGTCTGTAACTGTTTACCAGTAAGGTAGGTGGAATTCATAAAGTGGACAGTGAGTGGCGAATGCGCAAAAATATAACCTGCCCATGTGTTTTTCCTCAGAGGTGGAGTGGGTGGACATTAAAAGAAGAAAACTGGTGGGAGTAATTGACAGCATGAGCTGGACATTTGCCTACATGGTGCTTCCGGGCATAGCGTACGGAGTGAGAGACTGGAAGTGGCTGACAGTCGCCGTTACCTCACCTCTCTGTTTTGCTATAATCGCCTGGAGGTGTGACTTTTTTTTCAAATATGACATTCAATAAGCAACACTCCTTTGGTTTACAAGCTAATCTGTTACAGTTGGTCAATACAAGTAGTTATAAAACTATTTTTGTACTTCAAAAAGTAGCGCACTTATAATAAATTATTTATGTGAAACTGATTTTTTTTTTCACATAAAGGATATTGTTTGTATAATTTCTGGGTCAGGACTATGTTTCCAGGGGGAATCATTTGAAGTAACACATCACCACTGCTAGTGACTGGTCTAGGGACTTCTAGGACACCCTCCAACATCCTTTGTGACCCTGGTTAGGATAAATATTTCAGAAAATGAAAGAATACATTATTGAATGAACATTACCACCGCAGTGGCCTGAGGATTCACACTGAAAGTACTGTAACTGCTCTAGTGAGAGTGTTGTTCCTGTAAACCCTAACCTTAGACATTCTCAAATGTCTGCCTAGTCCTAACACTTGTATTGCTTGACTGAAGTGCTTGTATTTTCCAATTTGCATTAAATATTCATATATTTTTAGATTTTATAATGGAATTGACCATTTGCTTCTGTTATGAGTGTCATGTCAGCTGAAACCTGTGATAAAATTACTGCCCATGATTATCTGAATAATGATAATAATACAGTGCAAGCACAAACTATTCAGAATATTCAGAATACGAGCAATACAAAACAAGAATGGGAAAAAACATTGAAAAAATCCTTAAAATTTAGTAGTTTAATCCCTAAACTACAAATGTTTTAGAATATAAAATATACAGGATATGACACCTCATCAAATTCAGTAGACTAAATTTACTTCTTAAACATAAAAGGCCAGGTCTGACTCTTGACCTTTTGTGATCTTTCTGGTAGGTGGGTTCCAGAGTCGGCTCGGTGGCTAATAGCTAACGGGAGGTTTGAGGAAGCAAAGTTCTACCTGGAGAGGTGCGCCATCATGAATAAGAGGAAAGCCACCATCAGCTTGAAGACAGAGGTGAAAGCATCTCAGTTATTTTGGATTGCATTGCAGTGACCTCATCAGATCTTCATTAAGGGAACTTTTTTTTTGGCGTAGGTACTGTCTCAAATCGTCTCGCAAGGAGGAGACAGAAAATACTCCTATCTGGACCTGTTGAGGACTCCCAAGATTAGGAGACTAGCCTTTCTGACCGGCCTTACCTGGTGCTGAAAATTTTCCATTTGTTCAGTATACTAAGACTTGTTTGAATGAACACTGGTGTCTAGTCAGATGGTAGAGAGATGGTAGAGTAAAATAAGCTGTAGTTATGTGCCATTTGGTCTTTCATATCCAGCCTGAAAAAAAATGTTAGCCAAAGGTTATTAGGTTATTAGTCATCAGCTGGAAGCCAATGACTGAACATCATTTGATCTGATCTAAAACTAGACATTAAAAACTAATTATGTCCAATTATTGCATGTGTCTAAATGGAAGCCAAGGACATTATGGTGTGAGGTGGCTTTATAGGTGTGTGCCATCAGTAAAGCAAGGAAAGGCGTCTGTGGTGCTAATGCTAGTGATGCTAGTTTTGTTACATGCTAAACATCTGCTTTGGCTACTTTCACATTGCCAGGTTGCCTTAATGCTTTTTGTGCTGTGTAGATACGCAATTCCGATCTTTTAGAATGGGAGCTTTTCCTATGTGATCGAATATTGACTACATACCCAATTCATGGCCATGTGACTTTAATGAGAATGAACAGAAGTTATTTGTCCATTTGTTACACATGAACACACCACAGCACATAGTTTAAACAACACAAATCTCTTTCTCTGTAATTAACCCATTCATCAAGTGAAGCAGAGGACTACTATCAACCAAGGATGCACAGGGAGTGGTGTTGCTGGCGGTCCAGGGATTCACACTACAGAATTTCTGAGATTAACTTCCTCTGCAACCAAATAGTGTGTGTCTAACAAACTATGTGGCATTTGTCCATCTCCACTAATTCCTGCTTGACATAGAGTGCACTATTTGGTCGTAGTGTCCATAGGTTCATGCCCTATTACAGAGGACATTTAGGAATATGGGTCCATTTGGAATTCAACTCAAGTATGCATTACAGGGCACAGGTTTATTCACACAAATGCAAACTGACATATTAGAAATGTCAGATATGAGGAACAATCGGAATTGAGCTATGAGTCTTATTCTGTGTTCAGGTATGGGGTTGCTTCTACCTACTATGGCATCTCCTTTAACATCAAGGGTTTCGGGTTGAACCTTTACCTGAACCAGTTCCTGTACGGGTTTGTCGAGCTTCCCTCCAAGTTTCTTGTGTACTACCTGCTCGATCGGATTGGGCGCAACAAAACTGAGGTTGGAGTGCTGCTGCTGTCCAGTTCCAGTTTGATCCTAAATGTGTTCATCCCCAAAGGTGAGCTTATGACTTTGTAAACAGGAAAAGAAGTTTAAACTTAATATCCTGAAGGTTTCTGAGAATTTTGGGACTGTGTGCTACATGGGCTGAATGCTAATAAAAGATGAAACCTTTGCTCATGTAGAAATAAGACTTATTTTCCCATGTCTCAGATCAGTGGATAGTCCGTACAGTGATAGGAGTTTTAGGTAAAGCCTTCGCCTCTATGGCCTTTTCAACGCTTGTGCTGTACTGCTCTGAACTCTACCCCACTGTCATCAGGTAAGTTAATAATTAGTCAATCAGGCATTCCTTTTAGTACTTGGTAAACTCAAATGAATCAGAGCTGTTACCTATTTGCCTTAACAGACAGAACGGAATGGGGTACAATTCCTTCATGGGTCGAATGGGCGTGGCTATAGCTCCACTGCTCTTCCTGCTTGACGAAGTATGGGGTCAACTGTCGCAGGTGATTTTGTGTGCCATTGCACTAATCGCAGGTCTGGTCGCCTATCAGCTTCCTGAGACACGGGGCAGGTATCTCCCTGAGACTATAGAGGACATCGAAGGGACAAGGTACAATCTTGCTACTTCTTTTTGGGCAAATTTATTAACAAATGAACAAAGAGCTGTCAGCAACAAAACGTCCTAATATGGAAATGATAGTAACTTAAATCAGTGTTCTTTTATGTACTGTAATGGGACAATATTTAATGTGCCAAGTAATTTTTTTGCATTTTAGTTGTCCATTCATCTGGTTCATCAGTGTAAAGCTGATGTTTGAGCTTATGTTACTTAATTTGTTTTGCTTGATTGTTTTGTTTTTTATGAATTGCAGGAAGGATCAAATTGTAACCCTAATGCAGGAGAAAGGAGGCGAGGAACAAACTGTGTGTATTTATAAATGACCATTCCCCACTGTTCACTCTTGTATTTAAGTTCATTTGCACCAGTAAGTGCTGAACAAGCATTAGGGTCATAAAAACATTTGTTTGAAATTAATATTCTGCACATTTAAAATTGTGAATTTGTAAATTCGATATGATTTTTAAAAAAAATTGAATTTATTTTCAAGTGTACTGATGGAAATGTAATGATATAAATAAAATGTATATACTTATAAAAAATTATGTATTTTTGATGGATTTTCCCCCTTAAGTGATTCATGATTATTTGTTAGCTTTCAGTAAAATAAAAATGATTTCATAAGTTTATCTGGATAATGTCAGATCACATGGGTTTTCCCACACGAAAGCAGAACTTGAGGCAGGAGATCATCTTTACAATCTGTATTAAAGAACCTCAAAAACTAAAAAGGGCTCGCAGGCCCTAACAAATCACAAGCATATACTAACAGTCAGGAACTCAAAAGAACCTACTATGACGGTGGACCGACACCTACTGTCGGTCCCTCAACCCTCTAAATACTCCACCTCAACATATTCTCAATTGCCCCTGGTGTGACCAGGGGGCTAAACTAAATCTAGGCTGGCTAAGGGTGACCCCTAAAGGTCACCAGACGTAACAGTACCCCCCTCTCTATGGTGCAACTCCCGGGGCACCTATACCTCCAACCCAGAAAAAAAACCCAGAAAAAAAACTAAACAAAAAACATCAGGCAGCGTCCCATGAGCACCCCATAAGCCGTCAGACCCACAATCACCCCCTGGCCAGCGTTCCGCCCAGCCAGCGCGGCTCCGGTGGGCACCATGAGATTCCCCCCTTACCAGTTCCCAAGTCTTTGGGACCTTAATGTCTTTGGAGGTGGTACCTCCTTCCGGGAGTCCTTCCTCCAGGAACTCCTCACTGTCCTTCAGTGCTAGGTCCAGTCCTGTGGACCCCAACCTGTCCATGCTTGGGCTTCTCTGGAGCCCTCACTGCAGCCCGAGTCCTTACTCATCAGCCAATTACACCCCACCCAAAATTTTACCAGGAATGGTCCCATCCCTATTTGGGGTGTCCTGCCCCTCTATACTACTTAAGAGGACTACAATGGTTAATTGGCTGGCTACCGAGGCCTTTTACTTCGCCCTTACAGTTAGCTGGGATGCCCTAGGAGCTAACTCTATAAGCCCTGAGCTAGCTTGGGAGCTAACCAGGTCTCCTAGTGTGCAAACCGACAGAACTAGCCCACGTTCCCACAGAGCCAGCCTGCAAGTCCCCAGAACTAGCCTGTGAGCTAACAGACTTAGCCAGTGAGCTAACATGACTAGAATTTGAGGTAAATTGGTCAGTCTGCGAGCCCACAGCTCTAGCCGGGGGAGCTCCCTGACTACTTTGGAGCTGGGGAGAGCTGGAGGCTCTGCGAGGCTTGCAGGCGAAGACTGCGATACTTGTGGGCGAAGGTTGTTGGTTGTTCAGGGAGCGCCATGCATGAGGCAGGTGGCTGTTGTGGGTTTGTGGGTTTGAATCCAAGGACTAGTAGTGTGTCAGTTTCTGGTTACTGCATTTAGCATACGCTCTCATCCATCTCTTTTACAGTTCAGAGATTAGTACACAAGTAGGGAGAAACAGTTTAGAGGGCAAGTGTCTGAGGGATGTTTTTAAATATATAGGAAAAGATCTAGAAAAGATAAGTAAGAGAACTGGTTAGTCACCAAGATGCTCTTTGAAGAGGTTGGTCTACAGACAATGCTTGAAGACACCGAAGGACTGAGTGGCATCACTGAGGTCCCATTTAGCCGCAGTACTGGCTGCACACTGTTTCACTTAGTGAATGGAATAAATACAGAGAAATCATTTCATATTGTTCAGACTCTGTGCTGTGGTGTGTTCACATGTGACTATAAGGGGCCACTTTTTTCTTAAAACAGCCGTGTCCGGACAGGGAGTAAGAGAGAACCAAAATCCGAATTCAAAATAACACTGGTCCGCAGAGCTACAAAATTGCACAGGAGGCAGCGAGTGAACCGAGAGCGAGTGGACTATATGCAGGTACCATTCCAGAGGATGCATGATCCAACCTGGAGGAAAACATAAGGAGTACCTTCTCCTGGCATACTAAAAGGACAGCTAAAGTGATGGGGACAAGTGTGAAAGAACAGCTGCAGGAATATAGAAGAACATCAGAACTGTAAAGGAGAAAATATTGGAAAAAAATGTTAAATGGTTAAAGACATAGGGGGCTCAGTTCGAACGGTTGCCCAAATATTTACAAAGAAAATGAGCAAGTTACATGTCATAATTCGACGATTAGAAAGAGTAGAAATTTTGAGCATGTTGGACAGATCTAGAACATGTGGAATGTTCATGAAAATGACTATTCCAACGCTAGGTGGAGCCCCAGCCGTTAGGGCAGGTGATTTCCCTCCACCTTCCAACAGGGACAGTAGAGAAAGCCCTTCTACAAAGTAAAGTTAAGGTACAAGTTCGGCAAGGAAGTATGCTACTATGCATGTTTATGTTTAGCAGAAGAGATTTGTTTTTGTATAGTTCAGTCGAAGAATTCAACAGAGGAGATGCACGTGTGATGCGTTAACCAAACGTTGTACAGTATGATTAAAATCATTTCCTTTAATATAAATGGACTTCTTAATTCAATCCAACAAAGGAACGTTCGATACATGAAGTTATTGGCATACAAACCTGGAACTAAAATACTTACTGTCAAATGGAAGAAATGAAAGAATATTTTAAGAATTACTATAAAAAAACAACCCCCAGTTGAGAATGACCAAAAAATTAAGAAATTACTATGATCATTAAAACTACCAACAATGACTGAAAATCAGAATGAGATGCTAATTTTACAAAAACAGAGTAAGAAATGTACTCAGCTATTGCTAGATTGAAAATTAACAAGTCACCTGGGGCAGATGGATTTGCATCAGAGTTGTACAATAATTTAAGAGGCACTCTAGTTCCAATTCTATTCAAAATAATTAATTAGGTATTAGAAACAGGAACAACTCCTTTCTAATGGATGGAAGCACTTATTTCTGTCATACATAAACTTGGGAAGGACAAATTAGACTATAGACCAATTCGTGTACAAAATATTGACAACAAATTATTCACATACATTATTGCTAGATAAATGGAAAGAGTATTGCATAATATAATAAATATAGATCAAACAGTATTGATATGATCATATCAAGCATATGATAACATCAGGAGGTCCTTGCTAATTATCAGACATTAAAATAAAGATATTTAAAGCAATGTTGAGTTTAGACACAGAAAAAGCATACAATTATGTTAGATGGAAATTCTCATTTCAGGTCTTTGGTTTGGATAAAGCATTCATCAGAACTTTAGTATCTCTATATAACAAAAGATTGAAAATTGACAGTGAACTCACTGAACATTTTTGTTTGAGAGACCACTAGACATAAGTCCACATCTTTTTGCAATCTTTATAGAACCATTGGCACAGTGGATAAGGCAGAATAACAATATCGAAGGTATAAAAAAAAAAAAAAATGAACATAAACTGGACCTTTTTTCTGATGACGTTCTGGTATATCTTTCCAACCTGACAAATTCACTACCTGCATTGTTGTAAGTATTGGACGAATATGGAGACATGTCAGGTAATAAAGTTAATCAGCTAAAAGAGATGGCGGCAATGCTCCACGCGCGTGGTAGTTTTGAAACTGTCAACGATAACCTGGTTTGTGAATGGACTGGATTGGCGACTCAGGAGGAAGACTTGGGTATGGAGGAATGGTCGCAAGTTTCGGGTGGAAAAGGACGAGGGCGAAGAAAAGATAGGAAGGGAGGAGAGGATGATAGTTCGGTTGAGGCGCCGAAGTTTAAAAGGACGATAGTAGAGATTAGCTCGGATGACGGGAGTGGTGCTGTGCGAAAGAAGGTGGTAAGAGTAGAGTTTAAAATCATCTTGAAATTCAGGAGAGAGGAGGAGAACATAAAGTTAAGTCCTTTAGCACTGTCAAAGGAATTGTGGAAGAAGATAGGTTAAGTCCAACAGGCTAGAATTTTAAGGGATGGAAACCTGCTGGTAGTAGGCAAAACAGAAGAACAAAAAAATAAAATCATGCAGGTTGAGAACATCTGTAAAAAGACTGTGGTAGAAAGGAGACTTATAGGGGATAATAGAACAAGAAGAGGAGTAATCACTGGGATACCAGTAGATGAAGATCTGGAAAGGCAAGTAACAGTTATTAACAGTAATTAACAAGTATTATCGTCTTCATCATCAGGGTCCACACAAGGAGAAAGAGTAGATACTACCATTACAGTGGAAAAGATCATGTTATTCATTGCGTATGTCATTAATTGTGCTGATCAGGTAAAACAAAAAACAGAAAGGATCGAAATGATTGTGAAAGGTGCGGAGAGGTGTTTTGGTATGAAAGGAAAGTCATGGGAATATGTTCACAAGAAATGAGGGGAAATGGGAAACCAGGAACATCAGGACAGACGATAATATGATCATTGTGCTATGGAGCACTAGGAGTCTAATAGCAAATGGCCAGGAGTTTAAGGGATTTATTAATCATTTAAGTAAGACACCTGATATTATTTGTGTCCAGGAAACGTGGCTCACACCACATTTAGATTTTGTAATCAAGGGATATAGTAGTATTCGTAGAGATAGGAGAGAAGGTAAAGGAGGAGGATGTGCTAGTTTTGTTAAAGAAG
>JBBMFX010044482.1:0-11438 GCA_037832545.1 Rhabdalestes septentrionalis
AACTGGGAAAAAGCTGACATGGGCACCAAAACAAATGAGAAGAGAGAAAGACAGGAAGGGGAGGGAGACATGGGTGGAAAGAATGAGACCAAGCGACAGACGAGAGCATGTGAGAGAAGAGAAAGTGACCACAACCTATCCATAGAGAGGAGATGACAGAGAAAACCTGCATGCCCTGTGAAGAGGGGTCATGTGTTCACTGCGAGGAAGAGAATGTTTACTTTCTTCTTTAGTCTTGGAGAGACACAGCACTTCTGTTAACTCAAACAAACATCTCTACGTTTGACAAAACCTCTGTAATAGGGAGACTGAAGCAAATGTTAGAAGCAAATTGGCTTAAATTAGGCCCATTCCTCACCAAGTTTACAAAGGACCCGCTGTTGGACTTCCAGTTTCAATGTTCTCAAAATAAGTCCAACTGTCTAGACCCAGCAGGCACCCTCACTGTTGTCCTTGCTGCTTTCAGAATATTCATTATTCTTTCAACTTTTCTCAAGTGTCTGCTGGCTTCTCTCATCATTAGTATTGTCTGGGAGAAATCTTATTGGGTGAACTTGTTCAGAAATAAACCAGTTGTACAGATGGGGCTGATTAAAGTTAGTGCTCAGTAGTTTAATCGTGGTGCAGTTTAATTATTTTGTTCCTGAGGACTTTAGGAAGCTCTTTCTCATTCACCAGGACTGCTCATTCTTGAAATATTTAAAATAATTACTATCGATAAAACAGTGTTTTCCTGTTGAAAGAGTGTTATTCTTAGGTTGAATATTCTTTCAACCTGTGTTTGCGGCCTGTGCCTCCGCTAGTTACTTTGACGACTGCTATTGTTTAAAAAAAAAAGTAACCCAACAGTACAGCTTGAGACTTGACTTCTCATTTAGAGCTGGTTATGAGAGGCAGGGAAGGTTATCATTAATGCTTTCAATTTCTCAATCCATGTTTTATATGACCTCCATCAAATGCACATGTATGAGAGAGAGAAATCCATTCAGCAATTTTCTTTGCAGATTTATGTCTATGGAACATAAATGTGTGCTTTTAGGCTGATTAGCTTCAAACTGTCATTAAACCTGCACAAAAAGCCCAGTATAAATGACGGGCTGTCAAAACGACCATGACATTTAATAGTAAAGTACAAAGTAATAGCTAGCTAGCTCATCCGCCTAGCCTCAAGAACAAACTAATGCCTTACTAACATTAGCAAGCATTATTGAATTAAATTATGAGGGCGGTAAGCTGCAGCTACATTATAACTGTCTTAAGTTTCATCTTACACTGTCTGAACATTTTTCAGGGATAAGATGGCAAAAAGAGATTACACTTTTCCACATTTAAAGACTTAGATCAGTATGTGTTTTTGACAAACGTTTTTGTGTAATTGATGTGGACATGGCAATAAGGCTTCTTTGAGTCATGCTGACTTGAGTGTGTGAAGTGAGTGGACGGCTCATGTGCCTGGGCCAGCTGCTCACACGTGAGTGGTTCTGAGGTGTAAGCGTGACTCAGTGATAGTACAAAATTCGGAGGGGGTTTGGGGGGTGCGAGAACTTAAAGGAAAAGAGGGGTGAGAAGAGGCAGCAGGCTGTCCTGACTGGCCTTCCAGCAGGGAGGTGCTGCTTGTTACTCATAACCACCAAAGCTACCCAGCCAGGCAGCCATGGCCCACGCCCCTCACTTCAAACACTGGCGGTTTCCATGCCTGGTGCTGGAGCACACCCCCTGCTTGCAATTTACCGCCTTAGAGTGATTCAGCAGACGACAAGCTTAGATCATTTTGTTGGACGGTGGCTGCGAGGTGGTCAGGGCTGTTTTCTTTTAGACCACTGAGCGCAATGTTCTCTACCCTGTCTTGATGACTTTTTAAAAGACATGCGCAACACAGCAACATACGCAACACTAAGATGGGCAGATGGTTTCTATGACTTTTTGAGAGGATAAAACCAAGTAGTGTGCTGAGACAGGAATCACGAGATTTTCCAAGATCAGGATGGAGATGAGCATAATTGCATATAATGTCATATGTCAACTGGTCCAATCCCTCTTGGGTTCATTTTTCCCCCTTGTCTTTTGTTTGGCCTACATTGGGATTAATATAATTTAACAGAAGTACACATTTGACTAGGATTGTTGATTATATTGGTAGTCCGGCAATTATTTTCAAAATTAATCAAATAATTGTTTTGTTTGGATCGCAATTGAACAATATATTTGGGATTCCTGATTCCTTTTCAGAGCTTAATTGATCACTAGGCTAAACATTTATTTTTTGTTTTAAGCCAGGCGCCACAAATGGGGCATATTTTACACAAAGGGTTCAAGCTTGTGTCCCATAGCCAAGAACAATTATTGTGTTGACCCTGGCAGACTTCTGCTTAACTGTCTTCTAGTTTCTCTATCGCTCTCCCTGCTCTCACATTGCTCTGAGAGGCAGACTAGGCCTTTTTTGCCCAAAAACCACTGAATACCTCCCTCCCCCATTCTTTTTGTATTATCTCAGCACAACATAATAGTTAACATGCTTTTTGTGGGGGTTACGTTCCAAGAGCACCCGTGTATAGTGAAAAAACGCATTGTTGTGATGCTCCCAAAACACTTTCTTTTCATTTAAAACACTTTAGAGAAAATGTAAAGGTAAACCTGTACTCTATACACTTCCGTTAACAGAACGAACATTGGAGCCCCCGACTGCAGACTTCAATAATGCAGACGTAATAATAATTTCCCAATCAAACTCTGCTTCCCGAATGTTATAAACTGCCTCCAGAACCCAGTTAAGGTACAAAAACTATTCAACAAAAATAGTGATGCAGTTTAGTCTTTTTTTGCACAGCGGAGCCTTTTCTGTTGCTGTGAGCAGCAGCCTGTGTCAGTTACGTCTTTTACCCCCGTGACTCCTGAAGACATTGTAGATTCTCTGCCCAAACCCGAACCTGAACCTGGCTCGAGCCTGGCCCAGTCCACGTATCAAACAATTGTCAGATTTAAATTTAATGTGTTGGGCCGGGCTGGGCTCGGACACAAGGTACAGGGGCTTCCGTAGGTTCGGTTAGGGTCAGGTTGGGTCGGGTAGGGTAGGGTAGGTTTGGTTAGGGTTGGGTCGGGTTTAATTTTTTGACCCGATCTAAGCTCTACTCCTCAAGGTCACATACTCACTCACTCACTGCCCACTGCGGTCTCATTAGGAAATGCAGCTTTTTTATATAAAGTTTTCCCGAATACAAATACTTTTTAAAGTATTTGTTCGAAAGAAGTATTCGTAAACACACGTTATTTGTGCCATTCTGAATACCGTATTCGGGTTCGGCTCCACCCCTAATAGGCAGTTTCTTTGGTCTAAGCATTTTAAATACAGTAATAAATTAATTTAATTTACAGTAATAAACATACCGGGCTTTCAGAAGAACAAAATGAAAAACACAAGAACACTGAATATGCATCATGGGGAAAATTCTGGGATTGCAGCAGCACAGGGCAGCAATCAATCAGCAGCAAGGAGAACTAAATAACTATTTCAGATTGGCTACATTCAAACCTCCTGGCGGACGAGGCCCGGACGTCACAGTCAGCTGTACTCAGAGACGGGAAGTTCAAAACGTAAGGGAGTTACTGTACAAGCAAATAACGAAGCATTCACTTTTATTTAAACATTAAAATGTGTGGTATGCTCCGTTCAATCCAGAGCACCTCTAGTCCATAATATATAATAAGTGTGAGGCCAGATACTTCTCAAGTTTTAAAGCATCTGGATCACAGCATTTGTTTCATTTACTTACCAATAATTGAACCATTATAACAACAATAGGGTACTTAACTAAGTAGCAATTTTTTCACTTCAATTGTCTGTGCACTTTCATGTTGTGTATTTACGTCACATCAGACTTACTGTAATCTTTAAAGACAAGCCTGGAGCACTGTATGTGAGTAGACCCACTGGTGCTGGAAGTGAGTCATCTGACTTTAATGGAGTGTCCCAGGACCATTATCCAGGACAACATATTTCATCATGCAATTCACTCACCTCCATCTAAATGACATCTGTGCTTTGATCATGTGACCATACACAGCAGATAGGGGAAAATAATATTAACAAATAAGCTACTAAGGTTTTTCCTTCTGCCTAACTGGTCAGTCTCTGAGTGAAATATTCAGCTAACTCAGAAACAATTGTTCAGAAAATGTGTTATGATTCCTGATTCACACTCAAATCAACAAATAAGGAATACTGTTTAAGAAATCAGTGAAATTTTTGAAAAGGTGGTAAAATCTTCTACACAAATTTCGTATTGCCAGAACTATCAAAGGCAAAGTGAAGAAAAGCACATCACTAAAATAAAAAACATGTTTGGTAGGCATCACTGACAGGTGACAGGTGACAGGTGACAGGAGACTGTGTCGCAGAACTGCCTTGTAATGATGTGTGTAAGTAAGACTGCACACACACAGTGTGTGTAAGGAGCTTGTGGTAGCAGTGCATTCCAATGTTATGGACTCATCTAAGTAATTGCCTCCTGCTGAGGAACAGTTTAGAGGTGGAATGTGCTGCGTCATACACTCCCCAGAGAGAGAGGCTTAACACTGTCATGCCCGAAGTTTCAGAATGATGGCGAATCCCTGAGGGGACTCTAGGTTAGATAAATGCAAGTTGCTGTTTTAACTAATGATGCCTAAATAAGAATCTGGGCAGCATTCCCTGTACAATCCAACAGTAATATTAACAGATTAACTGCTATTACTGTACATCACAATCATATTTACTGTATGATTTTTAAGTAAAATAAATCAATATTTAAAATATTTTTGTGCTCAATATATATGTGAAACAATATATGGTGCATGTATAAAAGGTATGGGCCAAGATTAGTGGCACATGATTTTCAGTCATAAATTAGATCTAGATTTTAAATTGATAATTTACTACACAACCTGTACTTTACAGCAGATAGGACCTCACCAGAATGGAATGTAGGACAACAAGTCATGAGCAGGTAATAAATAATGAAGCATGAGAAATCACACAACAGGAAATCCTACCGAAAAGTGAAACTGTTTTACACATACTGAAAGTGGATAGTGTGTCCAGTGAATTCAGTGTAATACACACTGAAGATACAGATGCTCTTGCTCTTCTAAGAAGATGGAACATTACTGTGAGGATTTGATATTATTCAGCCACAAAAGCATACAGAGTGTTTTTAAATGTACATGAAATGAAACCTCAGCACATGACCATGTGACAAAAATGGTTTCAGTTTGTTCAGAGCTATGTTTATGAGCAGAGCTTCCCACAGACACAGCTGTGTTTGACCTCCTGGGAGAAGTTAGAGCGGTCTACAGGAAGTCTGATTCTTGACTGACCATAGAAGGACATCTAAATCCATGACATAACTTCAGACTTTTTATCTCTGCAATGTAAATGTGAAAGAGCATGTATGGGTGTGTATTTGGACACCACAGAAACAACTGAAACTGGTCAGTTAAATGATGAGACTCATAATGTGGGCATTGCTGTTTAGCAATTAATAACCTTGATGAGAGTCTGCAATGCAGCAGAACAAGATAATACAGTATCAGTTCTAGAAGTAGAGTGCTTTTCTTATCAATATCTTCAATTTATCTGCAGACCAGAGACTGGTGTACACTATATATTCTGGCTAGGTTCCTTCCATAGACCTTGTCAATGAACAGATTTTAAATGTGGAAAGATAAACTGTTTCCTAGTGAAGGTGAGGTCAGTAAAAAAAAACCAGAAATAAAGAAATCTGTAATATGAATATGAATCTGCACTACGACAATGACTGAGCTTAGTCAAGGCTAAACAAATGCTCCTTTGAATGCATGGTTTAAATATTTTAGGCCTGTTTTTTTATTGTCATGGTTAGGCACTGAGGTATGGTTTATAGTATATTAATAGGTTTTTTAAGAGGCCAAAGATTCTTCTTTGGAACGGTTATACAGAGCACAATTTGTGGCACACGTAAGTTTATAAATGGCAAAATGCAAGTTCAGCCATAAGAAATAAGTTTCAAATATTTAAATAGAAAATTTAGACTTGGGTACAATGGATGCCAGTTTGGTACATCCATTATGTTTTCTGTATGACTGAACTACATGAACCATCTTGCAGTTGAACATCTGCTTAGGAATTGGAAAAGCACATAAGGCAGAGTAACACTGGAGTCAACACTGCAGTCAAACACACCGCATGGGGACATTTCTCTCCCAGGCATTTCTCCAGCACAGACTACCTACACAGTCACAAAATCCTGCCATCATTAATGGGATCATTTTAGTGCTCACCTCAGAATGCCCTGCCTCTCAGCGTTCCATTTCAGAGTGTTTGGAGAAGGATTAAACCAGGAGTGTGATTTGCAACAGCTCTGTGCAACTCTTAATAGAAAAGGCCAGTGCAAGTCAAAATGAACAAAACTCAACGAGAGTCCATCTTTATCTCAGTGTTAATTAACTTAAAATGCCAACTGGAATGTCAAGTGTTATTTCTTTGAATATCCTCTAACTGATTTGAATATGAAAGGCACAAATATGAAAGTTAGCTGTGTCTGAAAAGTAATAAATAAATCCTAGTCATGCCCAAATTTAACATTTGTATGAAACATTGCCTACTGTGGTACCTTCATTTATTTTTTGTAACTATTGTATCCCTTACTGCCTCTGATAACCCTGATGTGGCCAGAAGAAAAAAGTCAGAAGGCACCAGAATCCTGACAAAGTACACAAGGGTTTGTGAACAAATTGAAGTTGTTTGCATTTTGTTTAACGATTCCAAACAAGAACATGCCAGTGCAGCATCTGGCTTGTGAACCAGCACCTCAGCTAAAGACCTTCTGATTATTGCACTGACAATACTGGATACACATTATACAGCTAGCAATCGCAGGCTTCTTTGGGTATAGAGTTCCTCAACTATGCTGGGCATGCTCCACCAGAAAAAAAGTTTGAACCTTTACGTCACAAGATATACAGTGCCTGACAAAAGTCTTGTCGCTTAATCAAGTTGTAGGTACAACAAATAATAACTTGACTTGTACGTAAACAGTTGGAATCAGAAATGGCTTGTAAGAAAGTTAAAGCCCTCTAGATTATGCTTATTATACCAAAATACATTTTTGCATCATTCATTGAGTTGTATCATTTAATTATTACAGAAAGATCAAATTTTGCCTGGACAAAATCTTGTCGTTTACAAAAATAATGTTGAAATTATACATATACCTTGTTTAGAATATACAAATATGCAACAATAACATATGAACATAAAGTCATGGGTCCTTGGAAAAAAGAATGAATAACATGTATGACTTCCATGAGCTTGGAGGACTGCATCTATATGTCTTGGCAATGACTGAAATAACTTGTTGAAGAAGTCATCTGGAATGGCTAAGAAAGCAAACTTGCAGGACTCCAAGAGTTCATTGAGATTTTTTGTTTCATCTTCCTCCTTCATCTTACCCCAGACATGCTTAATAATTCAGGTGTTATGGACAAGTGCATTAAACAGGTGTTATGGACTTTAACAACTGTGAACATCAGGACACTTTTTGTTTCATTTTGCACACAGTTATTAATGTGAAAGCCCTTTGAATTAAATTGATTCATTTATTGGAACAATCGATTGATTAGAAATAAGGTTATGTTCCTTTTTACATTCCTATGTCCTTATGTGACAAGGTGTAACCAAAATCCATGATTTTCCCATCACCAAACTTGACTGTTTTCTGGGTGAATGTCAGGTCCATGCAGGTTCCAATAGGTCTCTTGCAGTTTCTGCAGTATTTTCAGCATTTGTAGCGTTTCTGGCTAATAAAGGTACCAGTCATTGACAGCTGTCTTGTCACATAAGGACTCAGTAACTTAAAAAGGCAAATAACTTTATTTTTAATCAATCAATTGTTACAAAAATATAGCAATTTAATGCCAAGGGCTTTCACATTAATAACTGGGTACAAAATGAAACAGTCAAAAAGTGTCCTGATGTTCACAGCTTGTTAAAGTTACTGAGCATGTCTGGGGTAAGATGAAGGAGGAGGTTTGGAAGATGAAACCAAAGAAGGTTGATGAACTCTGAGAGTCCTGCAAGACTGCTTTCTTTGCCATTCCAGATGACTTCATCAACAAGTTATTACAGTTATTGCCAAGACCTATGGATGTGGTCCTCCAAACTCATACAATATTTTTTTCAAGGCAACACGAAATTATTTTCTGATGTTATTGTTGCATGTTTGTATATTCTAAATAAAGTATATGTATGTGTTGTAGGGTGCATTATGTCTCCATGATGCAGAAAAATTAGTCCATGCCTTTATTACCTCAGGACTCAAATACTGTAACAGCCTCTTGTCAGGTTGCTCCAACAAAAACCTGAATAAACTCGCACCTGATTACCTCAGTGAACTTCTGTCTTATTATGAACCACCGCGGTCACTCAGATCTGAAGGTGCTGACTATATACTTGTTCCCAGAATTATGAAAGCTTCATCAGGGGGAAGAGCATTCTCAGCCCCTAAACCTGGAATGCATTGCCATACAACATTCAGGACTCAGACACAGTCTCAGTTTTTAAGCCCAGGCTGAAAACATACTTGTTTAGTCCGGCTTTCTATGGTGGGCACAGAGATTTCAAGTGAACTGGGACACAGGTGTTGTCGCCCCACAATTCCTCATGTTCACTCAGTTTTGTGAAGGTGGACTGAAGGTGCGCCGGTGTCTCGAGGCGCTCTCACACCCATCATACGTCTCAGTTCTGCCCTTTCTAGCTGGGCTGCTCTAGCTAGAGATGCCTGAAAGGGACTCCAACATCCCCCCCCCCACATCCCCTACCCCACCCACCAACCCCTACTCCGTCCACGGAATGCATGCTGCAAAATGCAAAATCCCTTTACATTAATACTAGCAATGCTTCGATTGATATTAATCCACTCGAAATGCAATTTAAGTTAAATTAAGGAAGTGTAATGTTAAAGGAATGTTTAATAACGGACAAAAAGACTATTCTTTATTGAGCCATAGTGCAAATGAAACATCTCAAACATCAGTATATATAAAAGTAGATGACATCTAAACATTAACTACCAGCCCTGCTATAATGAATGTGCGTCAAAGCAGTAAAAAAGCCCAAAAAACACTTCACTAGCGAACTTGAAGTGACTTACACTTTTCTTTGAAAAAAAACCTCCTTATGTCCAGCTTCTTTTTTTTTGCTGCCGCCATCCTCACTTATTACACGGCTCTCTGGAATGCTTGAATCTGTTTGGTCAGTTGAGACATTTGCAGGTTCGTTCTTTTCAAATAATAACCGCTCCAAAGTACTAACGCTTCGCGTCGGGTCCTGATCACCCTGTCGGGGCTTATTTCTGCGATAACTACTGGCTGCCTGTACATTTTAATTTTCTTTTTTAAGTGGATTAACTTATTGGTGGGGACATTTCAATGGTCAGAGGATATTGGTGGGGACACATCCCCTCTGTCCACCCTAAATCTATGCCACTGTATGCCGGACTCATAACTTGCACTCCTCATAGGTATTAACAACGCCTTCTAAATTTAAACAGAACTAATTATCCCCTCTGTTTTCTCAGAGGGGAACTGCTGCACATCTGCCGGACTGGTCTCTGAGGGAAACTGCCCTTGACTGATCCGGTCTCCATTTGTCGCTCCTGATCCTAATGTTTATGGACACTTAGTGAATCCAACTGTGTTAGCCATAGAGGGCCTATCTGTCTATAATCTTTTTAATCAAGGCCTTCTTTTGTTATTTATCCCCAAAAAGATTGTCTTTCTTTTCTATATGAGTCGACCTGAGGAGGACGGCTTCAATTTTTGAGTCTCGGTTCCTCCCGAGGTTTCTTCCTCCACCTGAGGGAGTTTTTCCTCGCCTCTGTCGTCTTCGGCTTACTCACTAGGGGCTCGGACCTGGACTCTGTAAAGCTGCTTTGTGACAACCTGGTTGTAAAAACAAACTGCTATAAAAATATAATTTTATTTTATTTTATTGAATAGGGGATCAAATACTTATTTCACTCATTGACATGTGAATCAACTTTAATGTAACATGTTTTTTCTTGATTTTTGTTTGATATTCTGTCTCTCCCCATAAACATTAAACATACATTAGACACTGTACATTTTTGTAAGTCAGCAAGTTTACAAATTCAGCAGGAGTTAAAATAATAATTTCCCCTGTATAAAAGAATCATGTAGGGAAAAAGCCAGAAGCGGAATAAATAAAATTATAATAAATAATATTTGTCAAGAATAAGAATGCTTTTTACTGTCCAAAAACATGGTATGGCAATATGGTAACTTTGTTGAAAACACATGCCTAACTGCAAGTGTAAGCTAAGGCAAATATATTTATTCATTAAAATACCCTGAGGCATTTCTGTTGGTCCATTGTTCCCTCAATGTGGGGGTGCAAAAGGGCAACTGCTGTTTTCAGATCAACAGTGTTTCCCCGCACTTTTCTGCACATTCAGTGTCTTTACTGCTCTTGTGAACCAGGAAAGGTTGGTTAGTTAGTGCTAGTCGAGATCATGAAAAATTATGCAGAGTATGGAAGCCTTGTAGAGGAAAAACACTGAAAAAAAGGAAAACATGCACATGCCTAATGTTCAGACGCCCCACTTTTACTGAGGACATTAAAACATCTTAACGGAAAAGAGGGAATTTTAGAGCTTATTTATATTGTTGCAATGGTACTAGATAATCTTGAAATCAAAGCTTTAGTTTGCTTAGAAGAAACTGGTGGGTATATAAGTTCAGGAAAATGTGAAGATGGCAGAATCAAGTGAACATTACCCACAGTAAATAACTGTACAAAATAGTAAAACAGCACATGGTACCTACTACTGGCCTGTATGACAGTGTGGCATGAAAGAAAACCTTGGTGAGATCACACACTGTTTGAAACTGTCATTTTAAGTATTAACAAAGTATTAATAAAAGAAGCATCAGACATGACTACAGAGATACTGAACTTCCCTGTATGTACGTTTTGATGAAGATCACGCAAAATAACCCCCCTAACAGCAGGTGTTTGACAGCAAAACGAGCATGAGCCAAAGCAAGCCAGGGTTCAGCTGGTGTGACAAACCCTGGGCCTGAAGCCGTGACAGCAAGCCTGTCCGACCTTCCAATCTAATTTTTCACAAAACAGCCGTAATTATATTTGACCAAACACTTGAAAGGTTTGTGAGAGCCCTATGTACAGTAAATGAAACAAACCGAATAACACAGAAAAGCAGAAATGAAAGCCTCACTACAATAGAAATGCAATCGCAATTAGGCCTGTAGAGGTAACAAATTTTGCTGGATGATAAATTGTCCCAGAAATTATTGCGATAAACGATTATATTGTCATTGTGTCCATTTCTACTGATGTAATGATAATGGCATAATAATGCAAATGCACCCATTCAAAGATCCAT
>JBBMFX010044502.1:0-11438 GCA_037832545.1 Rhabdalestes septentrionalis
TTCTTCTTCTTCTTCTTCTTCTTCTTCTTCTTCTTCTTCTTCTTCTTCTTCTTCTTCTTCTTCTTCTTCTTCATTGTTGTTGTTGTTTTGTGCAATAGTCCTACCATGTGAAATATCACAACTTATGTCAATATTACTTAACTACAACTGAGCTCTAATACATGCAATAACAGACTCCAAAACACTTAACTAAATGTTACTCATCTATGGTACTTATACCCAGCAATGTGTATGTAGAATAGTATATTCTGTATGGAAGATTTATTTTATATTGTTCTTGTCTAAATGTTATATTGTTTCTCTGAGTGTCTGCGCAGTCCTAACATAAGCAATTTCCGCCAGGATCAAAGATTTCTGGTTCTGTCTCTGAAATATCAGGAATATTTAATTAGCATTATCCACAATAGATCTCTAAATCAACATGCAAGCCTTAATTAATATCGAGTGACTTGTGTGGGGAAACATCCTTTTTTTGGTTTCTGACATGAATTGCCATATATATTGTGAGTAATGAGTAATTTTAAAACCCATGACTGTAAGATCTTTGTGGAGTGGTTTAGAGGTCTGTCCACTGCACAGTTCCATCTATGGGCCCATTGTCAATAACTGGATATAGTGACCAGCCATGTGGCCATCAGCAAGTCATTCCCGACAGTAACCGGATATCTAATATACACACGAGTGGAGAGGAAGTATCTTCAGTTGTCTTCAAAGAAACGTCTTCATGTGCAGAATTAGCTTGACCCTCATGTCTTTTTGGCCTCCGTCTCTGCCTTGGGTTGTTCTCAATTCGTTTTCTCTTTTATGCCTCCTACACAGTTTGGCGAAGCGTCTGTAACACACCGCCCTGAGCATCAGCACGTTGTCCTCTCTGGATGGGTTCCACAGTCTGTCTCTTCATCAGCTGTCCATTGTAGAATGACAGTGTCAGTGGAGGAATGTTGCACCACGTTTGGATTTTTGTCACACGGACCCTAGAGTGGGTGGGGCAGGTGGTGTTTGTGCCTGTATTGCAGCCTTGTAAAGTAAGTGAAGTGGCCGTTTTTGTCACGTGTGAACACACCACACCACAGCAGAGCACACGGTGTGAAATTCTCAGCATTCACCAAGTGCAGCATTTCCTTGCGAGCAGTGTATGGGGATGTTACTGGTGTCTTGGGATGACTACCCCATGGATAATTAACCCTTGCTTTAATCGGTTTATACCTTTTATGGAAAAAGCATTGGTACACGCATGTCCCAGGGGTTAGTCTCTAGACCCTTTACTTCCAGTGTAGAGAATTCGTAATGGTTCAGCATAACGAGGCATTTCAGATAACCCCCTGTTTCCAACTTACTGGACACAGTTTGTGGAAGAATGTTTTCTATTAAAGCCTTACTGTGGCCCAGTGCACAAAGCAATGTCCATAAAAGCATGGGTTTAACTAAAGTCTATGTATTTAAATGCTGTGTCTTTAAAGTCCAGGTAGGTGCAATGGTCAGGTGTCCCAGTACTTTTGTACACATAGTGTATCAATACACAAATAATTTTGTTTAAAAACTAGCAGTGGGCTTAGTTTCTGTTGCTCTTCTCCTCACACGGAAGCTGGTGTATCTGTATCCTGAAGGCTCTCAGGAGTGTTACAGGTCTCGGTGACCTAAGTGGACCTTAGTGTTCTAACTCAAACAATGGACCAGAGGCGAAATCCTGCACAGGAAATGCTGGCTGTGAGCAGTGTTTAAATGAGCATTGTTTGAAAGCTGAATGATGGAGAGACCTATGGCCTTCCTGGTAGGCTTCCTCCTTCCTCAATATCTGAAAGCAAAGCAAGATGTTACTGGTCGGCAATTTGGAGAACATAACATCACATTATTTCTTGTGAATGCTGTCAGATTGGATACGGTTCTGGTGGATGAAGAACAAGGGGAGTAGCGGCATTTACTGTCCATATACTTAGACTAAAAATTGCTGGCGTAGACTTACATTTATGGCATTTAGCAGACACTTTTATCCAAAGCGACTTCCATTCCCTAACTACAGGGGACAGTCTCCTTGGAGCAACCTCGGGTTAAGGGTCTTGCTCAGGCACCCAGTGGTGGTGCTGGAGGTAGGATTCGAACCCAGGACCTCATGGTCCATAGGCAAGTATCCTAACCACTGAGCTACCTCCACCTCCTGAGCTACCAGTCCACTCCAGACTTACATTAAATCATCAGACATAAACAGCATCTTGGTGTTTGTTGTGAAACAGAACTGTTGGTGTTAGAAATAATAGCATAGTTTCAGTTGGGGGCTCTGTTCATTATAAAATGAAGTTTGTATTTTTTCTGTCTATGTCTCTCTGTATGTCTCGCTCTCTTTCAGTGGAACACTAAAAATCTTAGTCTTACTAAAGTGACTCTAGAGTTACATGGTTGAGAAATCTAGATCTTAAAAGGCTTACATTGCATGGCTTGTAAGGAAATATAAATCAAGTATATTACTTTTCACCTGAAGGCTGTTTCACATCACAAACATAAATGAATGAATAAACGGCTTCAAATCAATGCCTTTATGAATCAATATCTCTCATCAAACAGTCTGTGAGCACAGAGCCCTGCAGCAGCAGTGCTGTTCTTAACATAAATGCGCTCCTGAATCCAGCGTTCGCAGGTTCCTCTTACCCAGTCCCTAAACACTCCATCAGATTTAGACTTCAACACCCGCCTGGGAGCATTTAGTCATGATCTTCAAACAGCTCTTGACTTTCTACCAAAGAGGTACAGGCCATTCTAGTTTATGGAACACCATGAATTCCATTTTATCTTCCTGCTGTTTAAAATTCAATTATATCCTTTAACTGAAGCCCTTTTAACTGAAACTCTTGCTTTCAAATGAAACTCCTGACTTGAATGATGTTGGAACTTTGAGGAAAAATGTAAATAACTTTACTACCTTGACATTTTTCTGTGTTTGAATGCAAACATGAACTAATATATGTTCCTAAATAAATAAAAGCTCTCATTTAGTGAGAATAGTTGTGTTGATGATTTTGAGTATGTTTTAGTGATGATTAAGTTAGAGACTGTAAACATGTCCAACTTGTTCGGAAAGGCAGGGGCCCAGTTTCCCCGTCTCACCCGCTGTCACCTTCCTGTTTCCATGGCAACGAGCATCAATTGACCCATTTAGAATCAAAACAAGAGGTGGCGAAGGCCGCGGGAGCGCAGTAGTGCCAGCAGGGCGAATCGATCAGCGCATGAATGGAGCTGCTCAAGCACTCGGCGCTCTCGGCTCACACACACAGTTGGTGGCAATTGTAGAGTTGGAGGCAAAACTTGAGCGATTCGAACTTCAATCTTTTCTTGGCTCTGCCATGATGCTTTTAATTATTCCTCACTCTATGTACACAAAACACCTGCCTGCTGGTTTTTCATTTTTTGTTGGAATCACATGTTTAATTTTTGATAGAATTTTCCAAATATTTTATTTGAAAAGAGACAAATAACGATAAAGTATAAGCAATATGTGGCAAAATTCACATTTTTAGAGCCATGTGCTGATGTGTTTTCCATCAATATATTAAAGAAGCATACTGCTGCCTTTATTTTTGGAGTGTGTGCACACGTTCGGAATGGGATTCACATGATTATGGAAAGACTTCTTATTGATTTATCAAAATAATAAGGACACTGATGAATATTCCAGTTCAAAATGGTACTAAAATATAATGCGTTATTTTTTCATCTTACTTATATTAGAAGTCCTTTAACTTAGTTGAATTTCTGTCCAGTTATTCATCATGCAATGTACAAAGTCAGTTTTAATCACATTTGATCAAGTAATCAGGTGGAATTATCTGTAAAGGCACTAAATATGAAAACTGTTATGATATGGACCGTAATGAAGCTTTGCTGTTTCTCTGCCTCATTTATGCCAATCTAACCATGTCCCTGTAGAATGTTCTGGGGAGGCGAACCAGGTCATCACTTTGGAAAGCAGCAGACAGCGTGGTCAGGCCAGCGGAATCAGGCTACAGCTCAGATATTTCGGTTTTGGCCGTGTTTGCGTGGCTGAGGCAGCATCAGTCGAATATGGTGGCAGAGGTCCCGGGCTGCTGGAGGAAAGGGGGGCAGGGCGCGCTTCAGCTGTGCTCTGCACTGTGTGATCCTCTAACTGTAAACAAGCCACATTCTTAACTGTCCAGTTCAGGGCACACACATCTAAACACAGCCATGTTATCTGCTTTATATGGGCTTGGGGTGGGGGGTATTGGATGCTCCAGTAGTTCAACTACTGCTTGCTAGTGTAGTCAGAGACTACCCCCCTCTTACCTGCCTGAGCTGAAATGTTTTTTGGAAGCGGGACAGGAGTATACGATGTTCATGTTCTTATTTGTTGCCATAATTACGAAAAGAAGTTGCTAGTGGTGTAAAAGGGAAGGAATGCTGTGTATCCTGAAAAATATACTGAACAATTGTGTGACTGCAGAAGCAATCACACTATAAGTTGTATTATTTTTCTTATAGGTGAATATTTAGGACGCTTTTGCTCCAAGGGCATTTGACAAATTGGCTTAGGTCTTAAACGGACCTTAAACGGGCACCCCTAGTGTGACTAAATACAGTTTTTCTGATGATGAGCGACCAAGAACTGATCATTGATGTTCTGCGTTTGTGGTTGAGTTGCCTCTGTAATGAATGGGGGTAGAGAGCCCAAGTCATCTTTATAGTGTACAAGGAGATGTCTTTTCAGTTCTGGCTGAGGCAGAGAGCCAGAGGAAACACTGCAGTGTGGAGGAGAAATCAGCTGCTAAGCACACAGCGTTAGGAGAGATGAGCCCCATGACTGGAACGAGTCAAATGTGTGTCAGTTTTAAAGAATTAAAGCAGCTAATTTTTGCTCTCATACCTTTTTTTTTATTTTTTATTTGCAGCCATGCATGATGCTCCTTTCACTTCCCATTTGTTTTCTCTCCTCCTACAGAAGTGCTGATTAAAGTCCAGGTCTTTGACAACAGTGACCTTTCACCTCTGAAGGAAGCTGCAGTTCAGGTGTATGGAAATCAGTCTGTTTTGGCCTCTGGACTAGCAGGAGAGGATGGCATCGTAAAGGTTAACTTCATGTATCGCCCAGGGACCTGGGTCATCGTCGCAGCATCCAAGCATGGATTTGTAACAAACTCCGCCCCCTGGCATGCGAGTCGCATCCCCTGTGAGTAGAGCCTCATGTGGTGTTTGTGCACTGATTCAAACCTTAACTGTTGCTTACAGCTCTACCTCAGAGTCATTATATGGACAAATGTATTGGGAAACAGCAGGGCTGCCGACTCTCACACAATGAGACACACGCATCTGACTGTCTTCACACGCTCTCACGACACACCTCTGATTTATCACGCTGAAAACAAATTTTTTCCCATTGTGCACACTCCTCAACGGTAGGGGGGCAAACGAATGTCGCAGCAATCCTCAGCAAAAGAAGAAAGCCCCACCCCCTGCAAAAGAAGAACACCCCCCCCCCCCCTCCCCCTCAACAGTCGGGATGTAAAGTAGCACATTATGACTCTTAGAATCTCACGCAGGGTGGGAAAAGGGTTTGGGAAAAGTCGGCAGCCCCGCAACAGCTTTGTCAGTTGTCCCAATACTTTTGTCCATATTGTGTATTTTTAATGTGGAGTTTAAAACTTAATTTAGCATTACTGGATGGACTAATGGTTGCACATACTGGATGCTTTAAAGGCAGATCCAGTGGAGGTACTCAGGGCCTGCCTTGCTGAGGCAGTTTCTCTGGGTGATGTAATAAACTTCTTTTTAAGCTTTTTAGTGATGCATGAACGTGAAAGCCGCAGGGTACGAAGCAGAGCATGGATATTGTTATGGTGTCATTTAATACAGCCCATGAACCCAGTGTACTGTGTCTCTTCTCTGAGACCTGCAGTTGAAATTGTAGATGTCTTGGCTGTGATCTGCGAGTGAGATTGTGGAATCAGAACTTTGCACACAATTGGAGTTGTTAGTCAGGAGAGTTATGGTGAAGGCCACCAGCTGTTGGGCTTTTGTTCCTCCCCTTCCTTACTGACTGTTTTCTAGACTACCTTTATAGTGCATTTCTTCCTTTGCAGTGGGGATATTGCAGAAGTATTCAAAGAACTGTACAAAAAACAATCTATGTCTGAGACTCCTATGAGACGCCTATAGCCATTGGGAGGAATTGTGAAATTAAATCAACTGCACTCCTTTTTATTGTTTGAGTCAGAGTTATACTTGACTTGCACAAGGAGTGGCTTATTTAATTGATGACATAAAATCAGTTTGTACTTTAATAATATTATTTGTATTATTTCTGATTTTACTGCTCAGCAAGATAGACGATAAATCAAAATGATGGGAAAATTATTTAATTGCCTACCCTATATGAGGACAGCTGTGTATTTGAATCCCAGCACTGCTAGTGTCCTCACTGAGGTACCCTTGAGCAAGGTACCATCCACCTACACGCTGCTCCCAGACACCCTTATTTGGCAGCACCGCAGTAATTCATGGGTTAAATACAGAGAAAGAATTTCACATTGTTCACACTGTGTGCCGTGGTGTGTTCACACTTAACTAGAAGGGAACACTTCACTTCACTTCACTTCACTATTACTTATTTTTTTAATTACTTCACTTATTATAAATTAGTTTTGCTAGCCTGCCAGTTAGTTACAGTTTTTAAAGGGTGTTCATTTATATCACAGAAGAATGTTTGAACAAAGCAACTGAAATAGTTTTTGGGGGAACATTTGTACTTGTTGGCAGCAGTTTAAACACACTGCTTTTGGTTTGTTCTGGTTTGTCTATAAGCGGCGTGTTATTTCATTTACAAACAGCTTGAGACCAGTTGTCAACTCTGTTACATCTCCGTCCAGCTCCACTCTGATCGGCTCCCTCACTGCTCGGCCTCACCCACCCCGTGTTCATACCTCATGCCCTTTAAGCAGCTAAATCAGGCATAGCTCAAAGCTGTCTGCACCAACAGCTGGAGGCCACTTAGTCGTGGGGAACTCCACTTTTAGAAGCAACGAGAAATGCGGCCCACCCTCACGACTCAGGGCTGGTGTGGCCTGAGCGCAGAGTACAAGCGTCTCCAGCATGGCTTTAGTCCCTCGTGGGGGCATTACACACACATACCCAGCACTAATCTCCACTCCAGCCACGCCAAATTAGGAAGGAAGGCCCTTTCATGGACTTAGTGACCGCAGATGGACTCATGAGTCTTTTGGAGAAGATTTTTGTGTAGTTCTTGTTCTCTGAGATTACTCTGGCAGTGCGGTCACTATGGCGTGACCTACAGTAAATGTGCTGGTGGAAACTGTTTATAAGGTTTGGGCTCATTTCTAGATGTGATTAGGGATACAAAAATGTGTCTGTGCGTAATCAATCAACTTTAATACTGGGATGTTGTAAATGAATATATTAATATCCAGCAGCATGGTCATTTTTTAATCAAAGTAAAATTCTCACTATATTCAAATGGAAAATATCGCTTGTGATACAACTGTATACAAAAAAAAAATTCTTTATCATGCCCAAAAAATTTTAAAATCTTGTTGATGTATAATTTCCTGAACACGTAATATATTATTAGTTTTCAAACGTAATTAATTACATATCTACATAAAATTCACATTCTGTTCCCACAGCTTTGAGTCTGTATATTTACATGTTTTCGTCTGCTTCAGTATCAAAATGACAAACGTAAACAATTCAGGAAATTGAAGATAAGCAGAACACAAGAAGGATCTTTGGACCTTATCACAGGCGAATGTCAAAGATTTTGCAGCATGGTGAAGTAAACAAACAGGTGACCTTTTTTATTCTTAATCCTAAAATGTAAAAAAAAAACAAAAAAAAAACGACAAAATGCAACATCGGATGGATTTTATTGAAATATTGTGCTTTACCCCTAAGCAGGGATAATAAGACGGTGAGTTTGTATGGTAATTCCACTTTGCCATTGTATTACAAGCCAACCAATGAAAGGAACAGAAAATGTAGGCATCAGCAATTAACTTCCAGTACCATATATATGCAGACTCAGACCTTAATAATCTAGCTCAGATCAGGAGTCTGATCGGATCGGATTAGAAAAATTAATATAACGTGTAGCGTCACACTATTTCTAAAAATAACTCTGTGTGATAATCCAGCTTCACTCCCCGCTGTGTGTTTGACCATCAGCATGGTGAGCTTCAAAAGGACTACCACCCTACCTGAAGAACAATATCTAGATGAAACACTGTACATCACTTGGCTTCATTGAGAACTTGCATCAGTAGTTTTGCTGAATAAATAAGGAAAGCTTTTAAACACGTCAGATCTTGTATATCACAATGTCTCCATTCCACTGGGAGTTGTTTTGAACTGCATTGAATTGTTTTTGAAATGCTCTGGAGTCAGCAGTCCTTCCAGCTTCCAACACTTCTGTTAATGTGACGATGATGCTGTGAGCGTTGCATAATCATTCTATTTCAGCTTGCATGCCAAATGCAAGCTAAAATGGAGTTCTGGAACTGCTTTAAATTTATTAATTTGACATACCATTTTTTACATTGTTTTCTTTGCCAGTAAAATGTATATTTTGTAGAAGTTTTTGTTCCAATAGCAACAATATGCTAATGCATACACATACACCTTATGGACAAAAGTATTGGGATGCCTGACCATTACACCAACAAGGACTTAAATGACAATGCACAAGATTTTGGAATTTCTGTGGGAATATGTGATTATTCATTCTGTAGAGTATTTATGAGGCCAGGCACTGATGTTGGAGGAGAAGGCCTGGCTCACTATCTCCATTCCAGTTCAGCCCAAAGGAGTTGAATGGGGTTGAGGTCAGGGCTCCGGACAGGCCAGCCAGGTTGTTCCACATCCATCCATGCCTTTATGGAGCTTTTTTTTTTTATGCACTGGGCCAAAATCATGCTGGAATGGTTTGCTAAAGCATTACTATTATTGCCCTTCGCTGGAAGTAAGGGGCACAAACCCTGAAAAAGGTATGTTCCTATATGTTTGTCCATATCGTGTATGTATGCCTGTCCAAAAAACACTTAGGTTAGTTGTACTGTTGGTCCCAGTTCTATCAGGGCCTTCTCTGCAGTTTCAGATTTAGGAAGCACATGTGTACATCCAGAGTTGCTGATTATGGCAGTGAAACTCTGTACATGTCTGTTGCCTGTTTACTGTTATTGCAATGCTGGCCTCATCTGTATTGGCAAGTCAGCTGGACACCTTAATATTCATCTGTGTTCCACATGTTGAAGCTAAAAATGTCAGCATGATGGCGCCATCCTTGTGCAATGTGTTTTCTGCAATTCTGCCGCAACTGGTGGGATTAATAGATGATTATAATTGGTCACGATTTCTGCTGTGTGCTTTTGGACTCTTGGCCACTCTCAGATGATCCAGTACTGTGGATGTTTTAATGAAACATGCTGTCACACAATTAATATAACTCCCAAATTTCAATTTGTTTTTAAATTGAATACAAAGTCAATAAAAAATAACCACTGATAGTGACTCTGCCATCTCTGAAATGGGACAGTAAATCAGTAGAGAGAGACGAGACTTTTCAGGTTTAGTATTAGCACAGGGACATTTGAAGATGCAGCCACCTGCCCTCGTTCCCTTGTCTTTTATTCATAACAGAGGAGGAGGAGGAGTGCTAAAATGAGCCCCTGTGTCCCGGAGCATAGACTGTTCCCCTGCCGCTCTCAAAATCTGTGCGAGTCACGCAAACTCAGAATGAGTCATGCTCAGAGAGACAAGGTTTCGCTCGCAGCCCTGACTGGCTGCTCCAAAGTCACTGTGCTGAAATCTGCTCCAAAGGGTTTGCTTTAAGCATGTTTGAGCAGTGGTACCTCTAATTTCGCAGATGGGACCCCTCTGTGGACCGCTTCGTTTACACCTGCTTTCCACTTAAGAGCTCATGTAGTCCTGTACGGGTCAATTTTGTACTCCCACGTCTGGATACAGAGCTCTGAAAACTCCACCTACTTAATGTTTTTTGTCTTTTTCTCCCCACAAAACATCAGTGACTCTGCTGTGTTGTCTTCTGATTGTCTAATACTCAAACAGACACTACGTGATTCACTTTAATAATAAGCACTAAAGTATTTTTCCAGCCCTGTCTTATGGACACACATCATACAATTTTAATCACCCCTGCAGATATCCTTCAGATATCTAAGAAAACTTTTTTGTGAATTAGCTAGCTAATCTTGGATGGCTAGTTGTGTATTGCTTGACTATAAGATATGTCTTTGACCTTACCAAGCCAGTGACCTTACCAAACTAGCTGCCTACTACATTGGTAACAGTAGTGATATTCACCACCATGCAAATGTGTGGGTGTCCAGAAGTTAGGTTATCCGATGTACTTAATAAAGTGCAAGAGTTTAGCATTGGGGCATTAATATTAATAATGTGGTTGCATATACTGTCCTATAAGTGCTCTGAGCTGCAAGCTAAAGCAGAGCCTGAAACTCCACCATGCACACATCATCTGCTGGGGAGCTTTAAGCCTCTGTTTAAGTTAGAGGATTCCACCATGAGGCTTTTTAGCGGAATAGGCTGTACCTACTGCAACTGTATCCCTGTTGCTGTACAGTGGGTCCGTTTAAGAGTGTTTACTTACTAGCAAAAGCATTTCAGGGCAGTTGGTGGCTTAGTGGTAAAGGAATTGCCCCTGCACTCAGAAAGTCGTGGGTTTGAATCTGATGACTGCAAGAGACCAGCCCCACACACTGCTCCCCAGGTGCTATGTTGTCCTGACTGCCCGCTGCTGCACTTGGGTGAATGGGGTACATCCAGAGAATTAATTTCACACACTGTCTTCATGTACCACAAATGTACACTGTACACTTACACATATCAGACTTGATGGCAGACGATTCAGTGAGATCAATAAGGGGATCTTCTCAGAAGTAATCACCTGCTTCTTGCTTTTCTGCTGACTTGGCATCAAAACTCTGCACAATCATTTACTCTTTTCTAGATCGCCTATTTCTATTTGTTTTCTGTGCTTTTATTTTTTCTGAGATGATTTGCTAGTGGTGAAATTGGTGTTATTCTTTTAGAACTGTCCAACCGTCATATTGAAGTATATCAACTCAGGGTTGAACAGGTCCACAATGTTTTATGCTAACTTGAATTTGAGGATAATTTTGCCAAAAATTGATAGACACAACTTTAAATTGATCACATAAGATCACCTTTCTTTCTATTTTTTTTTCTACTTTTTCTTGTGTTGCTATCCCTCCATATATAATTTTTTTGTTGTCTCCTCTGAGGAAGTTCCTCTTTTTCATGTACCTGCTGGGCATATTATTAAAGAGAACAGGCTGCCTTCTGTTCAGAGTGTGTGTGTGTGTGTGTGTGTGTGTGTGTGTGTGTGTGTTTGTGTGTGTGTGTGTGTTTGTGTGTGTGTGTGTGTG
>JBBMFX010044522.1:0-11437 GCA_037832545.1 Rhabdalestes septentrionalis
CCCCAATGGTAAATGAAATTTACACCCATGTACACAGTAGATAGTAAAAGCGAAACAATGTTCCTCCAGGACCATGGTGCAACACAAGGGCAGAACAGAACAGGACAAGACACAAGTGCAACAGGCCATGACACAAAAGCAACAAAACTTAAAATAACTTAACAGGACATTACAAGACAAATTTGACAATGGCTACATTCACAGTATATACATTATTGACTAGTACTCTATTCAGGCAGCAGATATGTGCAAAAAATTGCATGTCATGTTTTCTTAAGACAGAGAATGTTTCTTTTTTAAGATTCTTTTAAAGAATCACATTTGCAAAGCCATACCTAACACCTTTTCAAATATCCAATATAAACGATTCATGGAATTGTTTCCATGCAAGTGTACACAAATTAAAGCTTTATTTGCCTTTGCTTGTAAGATCATGAGAAGGAGAAGTAAAACATTTGGTTCTTCTGTGCAGTAAAGGAAGGGGAATAGAGAATGCAGGTGAATTATCTCACATTGTCTATTTGGAGAACAATTCAGGCAAAGGCTGTCTGAAGGGAACATGGCGAGTTGAGTCATCATTCAGTCACACTGCGAAAGTTCGCCTACCTTCACTGTACTAGCAAGGAGATCCCTAGTTCTGGGATTACTAATACATTTTCTTGGTGAAACTGCCCACACAATTTATATCTCTTGGTAATGAGCTGACAACGGGCTTGTTGCAGATAAATAGCATACAGTGATGAATTGTACAGAGTATATTTATATTACAATTAAATAATTAAATTAAAAGTAGTGTATTGCACACTTCTATTTTAAAAGTACAGCTATATGAACAAAAGTGCAACAACATATGTTTTATAAACATTTTAAACAAGGTGTTTTTTAACAGCAGTGTACCCTTTAATACAGTTACACAGCTGCAGTTTAGCCATTTCCAAATGTCAACTTAAACATGAATGTAATCAAATCAAACATCAATCCAAACCATTAAAAAAATGTACAACATTTAATCGTTGCCCACTACTAATAGTAGTGTAGCACTTTCTTTATAATATAGCTTTTAAAATGATCAAATTATTTATTCCTGTAATGTCCATTACTAAATGCCTTTTGCATTGCGTGTCCAAAAGATGTGTGAAGAGATTCTTAGTCTCATTTATTTTATTTGTGAAATGTGTTCATCTTTATTACTCTTATTAATTAGTTGAGAAGTGATATATTTATCTTTTTCACAATCCAAAAGATCATAAACCAACTGATGTCTATAGTTTCTGACTTAATTAACATATTTATAAAGTAAATAGCAATGCAACAGGAATGATTTTTGCGGCTGGTCATGTGCAGTTTGGCTGTTCTTTGGACCTGTTCTCTGCCATGACTACAGAGGTGAGGCATTATCGAAGTAGTCTGGAAAAGTTACGGTCAAAACAGACAAGCGCTCAGCTCCATTGAGGCCAGGTGATCAAAGAAGGCATTACCAAGTTTGTCTTCACTGATGGAAAGTCGATGCCTGTACCCATGAGTGGTGGATTTAGCGTAGAGGCGTTTGACATGGCTCGCAGGGCCTTCTCTATATACCCACAGCCACCTTGCTTCCCCACAGCCACCTTGCTTCAAGCTGCATGCTGTCAGATGCTGGATGAGTTACAGGGAGCGAGGGATTCTGTGGGACTGTTTAATTAGCCGTGAATTATCGACGTGGTAACTCTAGGACCAAGCCTGGGAGGTCTTGGCCTGGCCAGAGTAATTGAGGTGACAGTGTCCTGATGGAGAGGCCGTAAATTTGAGACACAGGTGACATTACAGTGGACAGGATGGTCACCTTGATGCTTCATGATGTTGACTCAGTAAGAACTATATCAGGATACAGCATGTGCCTAGGATTGCAGACTTTAAGTTTGATGACCATCTGAAGTCTTCCGAAGCACACTTTGTGCGTTATGTTTGTATTTGGTCCTTTATTCCACGTATAATTAAATGAAAATTCACTTCTAATGTAAAATTAAAATGTAGTCCCTTCCATTTATTGTGACAAGGTTTTGAATATGAATTCACATGGTTACAGTATTTCCATGCAACTAAAATGTATTACAACAAAAAATGATTTAAGCAAATCCATGCATCACTTTTGCCCACATATTCAGTGCATTAAGCACATTTAGTATATTAACTTTTTCCAGTGGATCTTAGTAAAAAATCCAAGTAATTGGTCCCATGTGAACCGAGCTGAGTTTAAATTATGAAGCAGGACACGTTTTTGCTACGATATCCGACTGCAGTTCTGTTTAAGACACTACTTCATTTCACTTCAAAATGTAATATGTCAACTGTCATCAGGCAGTGGTCTTTCTTCACCCTTCTTCATAAATCACAAAAATCTGCCTTGATGTTATTAACTCATGAAGCTCCCATTATTAGCTTGTAATCAAGTGAAAGGATCTCTTCAGTTCAGCTCCCTCCTATCGTTTCTGCTGTTTCTTGACTTTTGTAATGTTCTCCTGTCTTTTCTCCTGTTTTCATGGCTATTTCTTAGTTAATTCCCTCTATGTTTCTGTCTGCTGCATGGGTTTGTTGTTGTTTTGTCTCTACCCTAGCTCCACCTAGTCTTTCATGTGTTGTGTTAACGTCTGCTCCCCTAACCAGGTGTTCTTATTATTATTGCAAGTATATAAATTCCATGCTTTTCCATTTATGTTTTTCAGTTATGTTTTCCTCAGTGTTTTGCATCCTGTGTATTCAGCCCTGGTCCAACCTTGTTATTCCCCATTCTGTTTTTATTCTGCTTTGTTTTGTGTCAAATTATTTTACTTTATTCTTGGTCAATCCTTCTGTTAGTTCCTTGGTCTGATTTCTGGTTTAGTGTCTCATTTCCCAGTTTTTCTTTATAAATTCTGTTGGCGTTTATATCTTTCTCCATGCCTACATCCAAATCATGACAAAACCATGAGGCAGTGCAAAAAGACAGGGAGAACATTAGTCTTTTTTTGTGGAGATTTCTTGTCAGAGAAACATATTTTAAAGCATAATCAAAGTAAACATTTAATATTACAATACAGCATTATTGTACTGTTGCAATGTGTGTGTCCTTTAACATCTAACCATTTCTGGATTTATGTTTGTGGTACAGAAAGAGGTAAGCATCGACCGGAGCTTTGTGGTACAGAAAGAGGGATAGTATTGTGCGTATGAATCAGAGGTAGGAGGCATAAAGTCAAACTGTATCAATGGTGAGGGTATGACCTTTGAGATTATACATTAGCCAGGCTTTCAATGGTGAACTATGTGGAAGTCGACTTTTCACTCTGGAGCTAGAGCAGCCGCCTACTGTACATACTGTAGCTCATAAAGCCTATCCCACAGCTCATTAAACCTCTGCCTGGGCTATTTATTATGCCATACAAGCGCATGGATTTGCATCAAGAGAAGAAATATGAACACAATTGAGCCCAGGCTTGTTTGCAACTCATTTATTCTTTGTTAAAGAGAGAGCCTGAATGCTGCCGATATGCATGCACGCACACACATATATCACACATCTAAATAATGTCCACATGCATTTTCCACCAGGCAATGCGGTTCGACACAGTTACTCCAGTGAACTCTCTGTACCATGGTCGAGTAACTGTGTCTATTCCACAGAACACAATGGAACTAAAAATAGGTTCTTTAGAGGTTATGGGGGGCGGAGTATTAGAAGTAAATACAAACAACAGTGCAACAAAAGAGCAACTTCAGCTTTCTGCTTCAGTTTAAACCCTAGTAATTCGCAGCCTGAAATGATGACACACTCCAAAAAAATCCAGCTCATAAATTTTTTTACATAGGATAACATAGAAAAAAAGTGAGAAAAGTAAAGGATCATCCCCCTTTGTCAGCAATTTGGGGAACCACTGTTTACCGCCTTGAGTATGTCGGGATACTTCTCTACTAACTTTGGACAACATTGGAGCGGTATATACCTACTCTTCTTTACAGGAGATATAAAGAATGAATGGGATTTCAAAAGGATGTTCTCAGTGGTGCATTCATCGCTGGAAATGCAGAAGCAACTTAATGCACCCTTGGGACTCACAATGCCTTTTTACATGGAGTCTGAACTGAGTTGTGTTTAGATTAAATTGTCCACCACTTAGGATTTTACTGATTTACACAGTTAGGTCACTAGGACCTGACTATACTTCACAATTTTAAGTGTAAATCCATTACCTGTTATATTACTTGTATGTTATGTTCATGGCTCCATAATAGATTTACATTTATTATGCTTCAATGAACGCACATTTTCTCTGCAGGTTTGCAACTCTACTTGTACAGCATACACACACACACACACAAACACACACATAAATCCTTTTTTCCTTTTTTTTGAACACTAAAAAATAATCTTTTCTTCTTTTTTTTTTAGCTTTATCATAAGTGAAGCTGTTCTTTTTAAACCTGATGCTGCTTCAGCTCTCCTCCACCTCCTGAGGAGTGAGGAATGTGGGTTTGTAAAAGAGGGGTCGTCCTCATAGGTCCAGCAGATTGGTGCTCCAGTGCCCATAAATTCATAATTTCCGCTCACACAGCCCGAGGGGAAGTAGTGCACAAATCGATATTCACTGTAAATTCAATGTTGCAACATGTTTATCCACCTCTGAGGGCCAATAAGTTCAGATATGGAAGGATGGAGGATAAAATGACCCCACTAAACGTGTCCATGTATGGAGTGCTTGAAGGCCGCTGTAAAACTTTGTGCTGGGTAAGATCAGGAAACCCATACATCAACTGTCCAATCTCAAGGAAATGGTGCAGGAAATGAATCTGCTGAGTGTTGAGTGTTGAATGAGGTTTGAATGATTGAATGACTTAACGAATGTAACAATTAATCAGTGAACTTAATTAACACAAAATGCACTATGCCATCCTGATTGACCCCTAGCATCAGTCTAACCTAATATTAAAGGTGAATAAATAAAGATAGTAACTCTTACTTCAGTACACTAACAATGTCATAACATTTTTCAGTGCAAAATGGATATGAATGGAGCCAAACGGAAACAATGGATACAAATGGAGACAAAAAAAACAAAAAATTAAAAAACACACTCAAGCATCAAAATAAAAGTCCCACAAAAAGCCTCCACCACAACATGTATTAGTTGTTCATTTTAAGTTTAAATCATTTCATTTTGTTTTTTGCAGACATGCCATTGAAAATGAAACATATTTGCCTTCTTCTTCAAAGAATCTTGTTTGTAAATAAGGGATGTGAGTGTGAAGAACCCTTTGAAGTCTTCAAGACTGAAGACCCTCTTCAAACTTTACAAAAAAGCCAAGAACAATTTAGGAACCTTTTTACCACAAACACTAAGAAATTAAATGGTAATTTGCATACAAAAGGATATGCTGTGTGTTCATGAACAGATTCAGAAACTTCCTTTTGATGTCTGAATACTCCATTTATGCTTTTGTTTATCAAGGTTTATCAGAGTCGCGATAAATCCTATTACAGCAATGCTCTGAGGTGTTGAGAAATTTGCAACTCAGTATTTAGAATCCGATGTCCTGCCTCACTTCAGCCATATATCTCCAGGGCAGAATCTGTAACACTGCGTTTGCAGCTGATAAGGCTTCACACAATAGCCTTTGCGCTTTGTTATCAGGGGAGCCACTGGAATATTACGAGTCTGAAACCAGCTTTGCAACTCCCTGCTGTGGATTTCGAGGAATTCAAAAGTAATTTTTTTGGCAAATAATGTTTCTCCCACCTCCCCTTCACAGCTGTCCCCTGAGAGTTAGAGCTGTGATACCGAGGCATTGAAAAGTCATGGCTTTGAACTGGCAGTCCCTTGTGCTCATTGGGGATTATGTCGCAATAAAGCTGCCATTGCACTCTGCGTGGCCTCTATGTGTTTTGCTCAGAGGCCACTTATAGTGACATTCAGAAGTCAGGGCAAATCCTCAAAACATAAAACACAAGGTTTCTCAAAAGAAACTCTGAGGCCGTGAACTGAATCCCTGATTTTCAGCCAACACAGTAACAAACAGTGACCAGAGCGTTCATCTGCAAGACACATCATTCTGATCTGAGTGTCTCATGTACAGCATCATCCTGTTCCTCATATTTATCAAAGCTTATCTAGGAGACACTTTAATCAGGAATCATTCAAATTAAAAAAGCAGCAGCACACAGTCAGGATGAAAGCTTGAGGTTTATGTTTTGTTGTGGACTGGACCCCAGAGCTGGCATTTCATTGAACAATGCCAGTATTCATCTCAGGCATATGAATTATTCATCGATTATCTTAGGACAAAAATAGTCATCATTTCTTTCACTTTCTCTGTAACAGAGCAAAAACCATTAAACATTTCTTTATTTAATGTTACTTATGCAGCCAAGTGGCAAGCTTAATTGCAGTTGATTAAAATGCAGTGATTAAAACATATTGGCTCAAGTTAATTTGTTGATCGACAGTGTGAGGTGAAGCATTGTACCTGCCTTTATCTCAACTGATACGAATTATTTGAACTGTAATTACAAGTTATTGTGTCAAATGATTTGTGTCAGAAGGACACTCTGACTTCTTGTTAGATTTGCACTGAGTATAACAGAGAGTGTTTAAATCAATGCAATCGTTTATACGCACAAGAACAAATTGTTGCCCTTCCTTTGGCATGTCTTCAACATGTCTTCTCTGCTTCGAATCCACTTAGTTTGCGTAACTTTGGCCAGCTTAGTTTACTACCTTGTTCCAAGCATTCTTTGTCTCAGTCCAGATTTCTAAACAGCTGGTTTGAACTGGTCATTTACAAGTGATACATGGTTGTGAGGAAATACGGTGCCTTTTTGGTGACTCTTCTAGTGGTAGTTTATAGAAGCTCTCCATCGAGTTCATTTTATGACGCTCTTTCATCAGTATATTATTGTGGAAATAAATTATGCAAGTATGATTCTTGTTATTCACCACACAGCAATTTGTCGGATTTATGATTACCCTGGGGATGGTGACTTGTTTGATTACTGTAATTCACTCCCCTGGCTGCCTAGTTATTGCATTTCAATCATTATGCAGCCCAGCATAGCAGCTCAGCGCTCTAAGGGCACAATACATGTCTGCAGAGTCTAACCAACCTGTTTGCTTGACCTTGTCAGACTCACGGCCTGTCTCCAGTGGTGGGGTTGGCATGGATGCTGCAGTGATGATGGTGGTCATGGCCCCATTGGCCAGCTGTTGTCATACAACATGCAAGCTGTGGCTGTTTGGACAGAGAGGATGAGAAGGACATGGAAGGGCCAACCTTGCTGTGGACTATTTGTATGCTTGCGGTTGCTAGGTGAGCAAAGAGGTGTGAGGAGCCAGCTGGCAATCCTTGCCTAGTTTCCCAAAAGCCTCATCATTAGGCTCATTCTAGCTGATTGAGTGTTTAAAGTAAACATAGATCAGGTGTGAATAGTCTCTCTGCACCGTAATGTATTTGCGATTTGTACACCAAGTGAGGGAAGGTATCTGCTGAGAATTTTAGGTGAATGTAGTCGGAAAGGAAAGTGAAACATGATCATTTTGGTTTATTTTGTTTTTCCCCTACCCACTGAGACAAGGTAACATAATGGAAGCATTTTGGATTAGTCTAACATATTGGTCTAACATATTTTTAAGTTCAAATTGACTTTTGGTGCTATATTTTACCAATTTAAATTATTATTTGAAAGAACAAGAAGACTGTTTTGTTACCCCACATGTGGTGATATTTGATGGTGGTATTTACTTATAAGAAAATGCTACAAATTTACTAACCTAACACTGTGCTACTGTGCCGAATGTTTTTTAAATTCCTGTGTAGCCTGCCACAGCATGTATTTACATGAAATTTTCTTCTAGTTTTGCACAGGGGCTTCAAGGTTATTGTATCAAGTAAATATAGGAAGCTAATACCATATTGGTAAACACTGTGAAAACTGTTTGCCACTATTATCACACACCTGCCTTAAACTGTGACAAATATTCTCAAGTATACACACTTATACTTCATACAATCTACCACATTATCTTTACAACCAGAGGTAATTATATGATTAGAAATAATGTTAAAGCCTCTATTTTTTCCTGTATTTTTGTCCATTTTTGCTAGAAACAATAAGCCAAACAGTGTCAGGAACAACATGAATAAGACTAATGGACATTAAAAGACATGTTGATATTATTTAAGACAAGAATGTATTGTTTTGGATATGTATTCTGTGCTTATTCCTTGCAAGATGGTGACTATAAGCTTTGTTTTCCATTTTAGCCACATTAGCTTTGTAGCGCTAGTGAAAAACTAAAGAGGAAACATTGGGCAATTGATGTATCTTGGCTGATCGACTAAATTTGTGTCAATTTAGATTTTTGGTTGATGTCTTTGGATGGAGATACACTCTTAATCAGTCATGGCTCAGATAAACTGATTTTGCCTTTCCTTCATTTTTCACAATCATGCTTTGTTCAGACCCCTCCATTTGCATTACTCTAGGAATTGATTGCATTGATCTAGTGGACTGTTAAAATAGGCAGAGTCTTGCATCATTTATCAGACTCAATTCAGTCTGATTAACCCCAGAAAGAACGATTCGTATTGAGATGAATTACACCGGCAATAGTTGGTGATGCTTGCAGCTCCACTGCAGACTCTCTTGGTACAGCAGTTGTTAATGAAGAATGGATTGATCTGAAAATAGTAAATTGAACGTCAGTGATATCTACATTCCAAGTGGCGTAAATAGGAAGCAGACCTGGTGATAAAACCTTTGCCTAACGAGTAGGTCAAGAGCGTGTTTGCCAATGTGTCAGTGACGTCAACCCTGTTACTCTGTCCATGGCTGAGCTATTTCTGTGCTAATTAATTCTTTGTGTGCAGCTCCAGTAAACAGGAATCGATCACCCTTAAGTTAAAAGTGTTTCATTTGAGACCGTAAGATACGAAAACATTCTACCCCCAGCACCTTGCTGTTTACACGGACCTGCTGGGGAGGCAGAAAATTAGCTTGCCTCAGGGTGATTAATGACCAGAAGAGTAGTCCTCACTTTGATGTTCAGGTGGGCATGCAAAAACTGCACACTGTAACCTGACCTTAATCCACTCTTTAGTAAGTATCACATTTTCTCCAACAAGAAAGAATGCTGTGTGTAATCAGGATGGACTGGGTTTAGAATGATCCAAATAAGCACCAATATTAGTATTGATCAGATGTGTGGCAGAAGGAGAATGACTGCTTTTAACTGTTTTTTTTACTGAAAGGTTTGATTTCTTGCTGAAGTTTTCCAGATTGAAGATTAGCCAGCTGTGAATTGTGACAGAGGAGTCAATGTTAATCGACAAAGCGATCAAACCATTCAGTTTTACTGTTGTGTTGTGTTTCCAACATGACTTTTAATAAACACTGTATAGGAGGTTTGATGCATGTACCTAGACCCTTTTGGCAGCTCATCATCTCCCGTAATGAGGATTGGAGGGCCTGACTGTGTTTTGACTAGATAAAACTGATTGACATTTCAGGACCAGTAAGCTCTCTGAGGTGTCACAAGATCTCCTTTTATTAATTTCAAGGAGGCCGTAATCACTGGCTGAAGCTTCTTCGATTGATTGGCCTTGTTTAAATCCATGCTGTCCAAGGGGTTGTGCCAAAGTTCAATAACAAAAACTAAATTCTCTCTATAACAGTATGTTTATATGTTGTATGTTTATGATAAGAAATATCTAAGAAAAAAACAATTACATGGCTCATGTTTATTCAAAAACAAACTGAGGGTGAGAGAGAGAGAAGGGGAGAGAGAGGAAAGTTGCAGAAGTTTTTCAGCTAGAAGGAGAAGCAGCAAATAACTTCTAATTACAGATCTCTGACTTTATTTACGCCCCAACACATTTGCAGGCCATCGGTGCACCTCAAACCCTTCATTTAATTAACATAGGCGGCTGATATATGACTTTAAATTGACTGTGATTTAGATTGAGAGCACAGGAGAGGAGCTCCAAAAGGAAAGCTAATGTGTTGTAAAAGAGTGCCAACCATGTGGAAGTCTTTCCGACTCAGAAGGATCTTTTAGAACATTTCTGCACAGGACAGAGACAGCACTCAATTCTGAATGCAAACTACTAGAGAGTGTTTTCAAATAAAAACATCTTACCACTAGAATCATACTTTTTATTGACAAATGTATGTTTTAATTGGAACGATGAGCAATTACTGTGCACAATCATAAAAGTGGTCATGTAAAAAAATACAGTGCAAAGACAAATGTTATTGTACTTACTGGTGCCCAGTTTCCACCTAGTCGCTGGCAGGGGTGCTCTGGGCAAATGCTGGTTGCTTGTACCTAGAAATGCCCTTTGAACTGAAAGTGAGTATCAGCTGACAACACAAGTTATATTGGAATCAGTATCAGGAAAGAAACAGATGGATTGCCACAATCCCTAATTAAGGACCTTTTACGGTTTCAGATCATGCAGGGATGCCGCAACATGCAGGAAGTGCTTCTACAGTACCAAGTGTTTAGGCAGCACAAAAGTGTTCTGTTCTCCACTCCTGTTCAGAACTTGCGCCAGATTTTCTTTGTCATCAGTCCAGAAAGCAGTGTTGATTTATGCCCCCTCTAGTTCTCTAGTGCTTTGGAGCCAGAACCTGAAGTGCAGCTCCGTGTCCCACTGCCAGAGGCTGTCAGCCCCATCAATCTAGTGCTATTACTGTGGAAGCTTTCCCCAGCCTGATAATGGATAGTGGTTTAGACAGGTTTCCTTATAGGACTCTAAACACTAAGCATACCACGAGCTGCTTAAATAGGGCCGCTTGCTGTTGTCACCACTCAAATACTGGCTGTGTACAAGAGCTTAAAGTAACTAGCTTATGTTCAGTGACACTTTTCAGTTTGTTGAATACTTGTTGTGGAAGCAAGCAATACATCATCAGAAGGGAATGCTATGCCCAACTTTACTCGATGTTATTTAATGTGAAAATTGAGTGTTTAATTTTCACATGTTCTTACTACAATCTCATAACGAGATTCCTATAGGTATCCACACATTTCTTGTAAATCTGAGCTACTTTATCTATCCATCCATCCATCCATCCACCAATCCATTAAAGCAGAGGTACCCAACAATCAGGCTGTTGACCGTGTCAGTCCATGAGTCTGAAAGAATGTTTATTTTGAAATAAATGCTCATCTCGGTCAAGTGATATGGTCCTTTTTTTTTTTTATTGCCCACAAGCAAGCTAATATTTGTTTTTTATAGTATCTATACCAGTCCATGAAAATTGAGGCCACTGCATTAAAGAACCTGTGTTCAAAACGTCCCCAACTTAGCTGTGTGGCAGCATCCAATACCTTGCTGAGGAACGGGAGTGACATTTTATTATTCATCGAGTACAGTTCCATGACCGTACTAATACATTTGAATGCAATCAAATCTTTACAGTAAT
>JBBMFX010044560.1:0-11436 GCA_037832545.1 Rhabdalestes septentrionalis
TGTTCCACAGCAACAATAATACTGGGCTGCCCGCAGAGGTGCCTGTCTGTAAATCGGCGTAGTGCACTTGGATATCGTCGATGCCAATACATGAAAAAATGCCAAATATCGGCCAGCCGATATATCGGTCGATCTCTAATCAGAACCCCAGTGATGATCCACCAGCTAAAACCAAGCTGCTGCAGAAAATGTTATAATGAAAGTCACATTATAAACTTTACCTCATCCAACACTGATCTTATCCAGAGCTCTTATCCATAAAGTAATTGTTTGTTGAGTCCGTTCTGTCAACACGAAGCCAAAGGACCAGCCAGAGCACCCAACTTCAACGAAGCCAGCACTTCTAAACCTGATAATTACAGATGGTTCAAATCAGCAGTCCATTAAAGTAAAAGTGATTCTGTAGGATTTTTTTTGTTCTGGAGGAAATATTCTAATGAGTAAATGTTTTGCGTTCACTTTCATTAGCAATTTCTTTTAGAATCAACAAAAGCTTATTCTGAGTCAGTTACCATTGCTATTATTCCTCTTATGGATAAGTCCCCCACTTTATTTTGTATCACTGTTTGTGAAAACCCCTGCTCAGGATTTGAACCCATGACTTCCCAATCTTGGCACCATTGCTGCTCATACCACTGAGCCACAGGATCGCACAAGTGGCAAGGCTTTACAGTAGAACTTTTGGGAAGTTTGACCTTTAGATGAGGGCTATTGTGCAAGACATAAAGCTAAAGACTCTGATTAGAACACACAACCTCCTAGTCTTGGAGGCAGTGCTCTTACCACTGAGCTACAGAACTATTTTTTTTACAATTCGTTTACAGATGAAATGTGACATACAAGACAGATTAGATCGGGCAACCTTCTGTATTTTAAACAACTGCAACCTAACCAACTTTTTTTTATATTTTACTATCAGATTAATGTGATGTGCCAGATAAAAAGTAGACGACTCAGATTTGATCCCACCACCTTCTAGACTCAGGTCCACTGTTTAAACCTCTGCACTATAGAGCCATACCAGATGCACCACTTATTTGACTTTCAGATGAAGTGTGATATATAAATAATTAAAAGTACAATCCTACAATCTTGAGATCACAAAGCCAGTGAGCTACTGGGCATGCCAAGCTGTCTGACTTTCAGATGAAATATCATGTGCTAGACAAAGTTAAAGGGCCAGTTTCGATCCCAAAACCTTCTGTTTTTGAGACCATAGCACAAACTGAGCTACAGATCTAGGCCAGTGGGTTTTTTTTTTATGTTTGACTATCAGGTGAATGTGACTTCATTACCTTCTGGTTCTAATAGACAATCCATGGTTCCCAAATTTAGGGTGCTAAACCTGTGACAAGTCGCTGGAGGACCACACTTCCGCAGAGCCTTTGGAATATGATGTTAATGATGTGTAGCTCTGACGTTTGGATAAAAAGTTCAAAAGCCCCATCCAGTTTGCTGACATTAAATTTAGTAAGCAGAACACTGTTGGTTTAATGCGAGCTACTGAGTTTTAAGTTCAACCAATGATATTGAATTGAACATGCTGGATGTTACTCAGGGTTGTAATGGGTTGAGTGCCACCACCTTTCAACGATTAATTTTTTTAAATGCAATTTTTTCTGCAATTAATCACAATTAATCACATTGTTATACGCCAAATTAAATAATTCATTCAAAAATACAGTATTGAGCACTTTTATTTTTTCAATGTACTGCTGAATGAACAAAAGTACAATAACATTTGAAATGCAGTGTCCCTGTTGGTGTATTGGTCAGGCATCCCATTAATTTAGTCCGTGTAGCACTTGAGGTATATAGTGCTGTGTGCTGCATGCACCCACAAGCACAAAAACGTGACAAGTTTTCAAAATGAAAGGAATGAATACAAAATACATGCATCAACGTGTGATAAAAAAATGGATGGTGTTAAGTAAATAATGACTAAATGAGATTGTGATGACACATGTAATGCTTTTACTACTTGATCTGGTTATGTTATTTCATTTGTTTACGGTGGGCCCCACAATCACAGAAGGTTCAGCTATTAAAACCTGTTTGGTGTATGTGTGATTTGTCTAATTGCTATAAAGTAAAAGTGTGACGATACAAACATTGATTACTCTTAATATTATTTTACTGTTCATGACAACCCTACAGGGCAAACATACTGGGATGAACTAAAATTTCTTTATGATGTTCTAGAATTCCCTTCCTCTAATAACATCTCTCTCTCTCTCTCCCCCCTACACTCAGGAATCAGTCGTGGCCCATGGTCACAGGAGAGTTCTAAAGGACGTCTTGCCTTTCTCAGAGTTCCTCACAGACACTTTTGGACGAAGGCACAGTTATCTGCGAATCTCCCTGACCGAGAAATGCAACCTCCGCTGTAAGTGCCTCTCTCGGTGACGGGCTCTTGGTTAGATGATTAAATCTCAGGGGCAGTAAAGGATTATATCTTTAAAAGGATATCTTGCTGTCGGTATTTATTGATTTAAGTTACAAATTAAAAAAGAGTGTCTGCATTATGAATGAGTCTAAATAAGGGCTGTTTGCTTTTTGTTGAGAGCTTAAAAAAGCTATCCTTTTCAAACGGCCTGAATGTTGTTTTAATGGAATAGGCTCTACTGATTTACTAGGCAGAGGTTTTGGCTACAAGCAGTATCAGACAGCTGTAGAATCTCTCTTTACATGTGCTTATGGTCAGATTGCCAATGGGATGGTATATCTTGGTCTGAGTAACAAATATTTAAATGTGCTAAAAAGTTGTTTTCCCTCAGGTCAGTACTGTATGCCAGAGGAGGGAGTGAAACTGACCCCGAGAGGCCAGGTCCTGACCACAGGGGAGGTGCTGACTCTGGCTCGACTCTTTGTTCGAGAGGGGGTGGAGAAGATCCGTCTGACTGGAGGAGAGCCACTTATTCGCCCTGATGTCCTCCATATTATAGGTAAAACATTTGTTTGTTAATTAACACAACCAATTAAAGGTCCATCTGAGTGCTGTTCAGTTGTTGAGAAATTCTGGCATCAAGTTTCTTCTCAACACTGATGGTAATACAGCAAGACCTGGTGAACTTAGATGGCGTTTTAAGAAATCAATCCATTGTGACAGTTCAGCTAGGCTGGGTTTGAAGCTCACTATTCCATGGCTATATTCGCATTTAACCTCTAGTGACTGAAGCTCAAACATCTCTTCTGCACATGTCTTCATGTTATCTTTTGGGAATACAAAAATAAATGTAATTTTAAGAGAAAATGATCAGTGTGGTAAAAATGCTGGAAAAAGTATTGTACATCAGCATTACAACACCTGCAAGGCATTTGTTTCAGTTTTGATTGTAAGGCAGTATGGTCTTTTAAAAGTGCTCTATAATACTGAAGGAGAATCTTTTGTGTAGCATTGCCAGCATTCTGAGGCCCAAAAACCATCAGCTATGTATGTTTAGATGCCTTTAGTGTGGTTTTATGGTAGTAAGTGTAAATGTGTGTGTGTGTGTGGAGATGGAGTCAGGAACTATGGCTATGCGTGGAGGATGTTAAATTCTGTCATGCGTAACATTAATGTCACAGCAGAACTAGATAAGATAGGGCAGCAATCATGTGCTGTTCTTCTTAAAACATCATGCAGTCATATGACAAATGTCTTGTGAGACATTTTTTGGGGATGTAATCTAATGTATATTTTTCAGGCCAACCCAAGCATTTATTTTGATTTGTAAAAGAAAAAAATATGTTGCTGAGGAAAATGTTTGTCCAAATTAATCTCTATTTGCTTTAGTTGTCATATACAGTTGATCATCATATCCAATATTTTATCTTCATTCCATATACAGAAAACCCATTGACTTAAAGCAACCTTAAAAGGGCCTCTAGGTTTAGTGTGTAAACACTGTAAAAACGATCATTATTAAACTGTCTGTTTTAGTGATATCAGAAAACTCCAAGGCAGTTTTACATTTTCCTATGGAATTTATTTTTGAGGTTTTTTTTTAAAAGAAGTATTAATCCAGACTACTTTTGAATTTAATCTCAACATTTGTGTGGACAGCAAAGAAATAAACATCTTGAAACTTGAATCTTGTAACAACAAAAACAAGATAAAGAGAGGTTGAGAAATGCTCATATAAAAAAATGTAACTATTCTCAGTGAATCTCAGAGAGAAAAAGATAGAATACAACAAAAATGGGTCCTTTAAGTGAAGCCTGTTGGTAGATTCTTAAGCATCTTTTGTACCCTGGTTTCTATTGTAAGTGTCAGCACCTGCCTATTAGTCTAAAGTGTGTTTTGAGTCAGCAGGTTTATTACTAAGTACTCAAGACCATGTTGAAATTATTGAATGTGATAACCTGCCATATGGTAAAGACATGGCAGGATCCTCCTCAAACCTTATGTATATATGTGTTTGGTTTATGTATTTATGTTTACTCTGTGTCTTTGTACCCAGTAAAATCTGGGGTTACACTGTCTCTGCTCTGTAGGTTCACTCTATGTGTGTAAATATCAAAGACAAAAAAGTTCTCTCTGACTTTGGCTTAGATTAGAGTAGTTTAAATCTTCACTACTTTTGTCTCTTTACTATGTTTCAAGCCGAAATGAAGAAGCTAGAGGGACTGAAGACGATTGCTGTAACTACTAATGGCATGAACCTTGCCAGACTGTTGCCTGGGCTAAAGAAGGCGGGGGTGGACCTGCTCAATGTCAGCCTGGACTCATTAGTGCCTGCCAAGTTCGAGTTCATTGTTAGACGTAAAGGTGGGTGAGGCGCCTTGCTTTGAGATGTCAGGATGATGCATTTCATAAGTCACCTAGCACCAAGGAATGCCAGCAGCAAAAGGTAATGAATATGAACACCCAGCACAGTCAAAGCAGATGTATAGTGTTGCGGCTGGTCTGGCAAAACGTTGGTTAAAGCCAAGTGGAAGTAACAGAATGCTGGAGCCTTGGGTGGCAGATATCTCACTGTTCAAGACAGATGGAGGAGCGTGGCTCAGGAGAAGAAACGGCAGTAAATAGGAACTCTCAAAAAAGGGAGGGGGTGTACACTGAAGACACACATTTGATTACTGGATTATTATTTAATGGGTTGTTGATTTAGAACTGAAAATATCATTCATATAAAAGCTATTCAGTATATGTGTCTGGTTTGCTGTTCCAGTTTGAAGCTTGATGTATTTTTTTGGGAAGCCTTGTTAGCCAGTCATGCTGCAGTAACTCCTTGTGATGCCAATTACTGCGGTGGTTTGGATTCAGTCTGAAATATTGTTCTTGTGTTAAGAACAGTATGATTATTGTGTGGCTTTTAATAGGGGCTTAGACAAAGAATTACTGCATATAATATGTAGCAAAGGAGACATTTCTGGTTTGATCACCAAGTCATTCTCCCCTGCAGGCTTCCATAAAGTGATGGAGGGAATTGACAGGGCCATTGAAATGGGTTACAATCCTGTTAAGGTAACACCTTTTTTAATAATGTTGTACGAACCATTATATATTGTTTTGTGTTTTATGAGGTAGAACGATTCAGCAAGTTATTTCTATAATGCTTTTGCAGTGCTGTTAAATTTCGTAAATTCCCTGTCAGTGGTATTATTTGTATATAGTTAGTCAAAGAAAATATTATCAAAAGCAATCAAAAATTGCTTTGATTGATTGATGAAAATAATTTCTACATAATATGAAAATGCCCAGCTGTTGTTACATTGGGAATTTCATGCCCAATGGAAATGGTTAACAGAACAATGGAAATGGGTAAAAAATTCTTGGACTAAAATAATCTTACATTTGCTACCAATCCAAATTTTTTTTCTTCTGTGACTTTACTTATTTTGTTGACATTGTAATGAACGTAGAGTTTAAACCACACAATCACAAAGCAAAGGAATTTACCTTATTACATGAAACTAAATGGACAAAGGTATTGGGATGCCTGACCATTCCACCAGCGGGGAATTTAATGACATCGCGTTCACAAACATATACTTTAAGATGGTGTTGTTTGCCCTTCACTGGAATGTTGCTCTTCACTGGAAAAAATGGACCCTGACCAAACCCTGAAAAACAGGAGTGTCCCAATACTTTTGTCCATATATTATAATTTAGGTCTTCCAATGACTTGGGTTTTGTTTTTGTTTTTTTGTTTTTTTGAACCAGCATTATACTGGGATGATTTTGTGTTTCCCTTTCCGTCCCCATCCATTCTAAGTTAATTTCCATTTTTCATGGCAAAGTTTACCAAAAACTTTCATATCCTCTATTTCTCAGCCCTGTCTCTGTCCTTCTTTTATTTACAAAGCAGAGGAAGTCCACATTTTTCTCATAAAGCAGATGATTCAGCCTGAAAACACAAGTTCTCAGAGTTCTGTCTCCTCCTACAGTCATACAATCTTGTCCTTCACTACAGTCAGATGTGGGAATGGTCTAAACTATAATTATAATACACAATTTTAACAATGAGTGTGAAAGCTTCACCTGTTTGCTTTGATCAATAGATGTGGTAAAGTGCTGGTTTTGTGTGCAGGTGAACTGTGTGGTAATGAGGGGCCTGAACGAAGACGAGCTGCTTGACTTCGTGGCTCTAACTGAGTGGAAGCCTCTGGATGTGCGCTTCATCGAGTACATGCCATTTGATGGTAAGCTTACATGTAATATTAATGTCATCGGTTTTTGAGAATTCCTCCTAATGCTGATTACAAAGGCAAATAATTGCTTGTATGTTTCTGTGATACAGATACAGTGATACAGAAAGATTGATTGATTGACTGATTGATTGATTGATTGATTTTTTAAAAAGAAAACATAATTAGAGGTTGTAAACTCGGCTGAATCTCTGACAAACCTATGGTGGCAGGTTACTTTCGCCCTAGTTCTCTGTGAGAGGAATGTCTTACTTTGTAACCATGAGCCACGATTGACGAATGAAAAGAAGTGTGTGTCAAATCATTAATCAGATTAAATATGTCCTTAACAGCACAGGTGACATATTTACAGCAGTCACTTAATCTGTTGGGCTAAAATGAAATCTAAAATTAAACATTTCCTTGTTCTCCTGCTTGGCAGAAGCTGTCACCTTACTGTTGAAATATATTGTAAAGTTTTTTTTATGTTGCAACGATTAGTTGTTGATCCCTGAGCTTATTATAGATATTTTTTAAAAGGAGTTGTCTGTCAAAGCCTGTGATGGAGAGAGTGGGCAAATAATGATTCATTGTCCCTCTTAGTTCAGTTTGACATTTAAATGCAACATGGAGTGGGTTGAAGTTAAGTAGTTTTATGAATTTTAAATGTCCGTTAGGCAGCCTATTACAGTATTGGAATCCAGAACAGACAGTAAAGCTGTACACAATCATGTTTGAATACCTTTGGTCACATTTTAGTTTATGAAATTTAGAGCATCATTTCTGTTTATTTCTCTTTATTTATAAACATAAAATATGAAATGTGCCATATATTGCACGGGTTGTATGGTGTAGATTATATGTTGTAGGTTATAACATATTGAATGAACAATAATAAATGAGCAAATAAGCAGTAATTAGGCATAAAAATGTATGGACGTGTGTTCTCAATGCACATTTGTTTATTTTAATTTAGAAAAAACACTGGCCTGGTGAATAGGGAGTTGCCCCTCTGATTGGAAGGTCAAGGGTTTGAATCCCCGGACTACTAGTGGCACCACTGCCTGCCTGCGGCTTCCCTTGGTGAATGGGTTAAATACAGAGAGAGAATTTCACTTCCGATTGTACTAAGTGCAGCGCACGCATGGACATTACTTTCAGCTGTACTGATAATAATGATATGTGTTTGTATATAAGGAAGCTGAAACTGATGCTTCGGCTTGAATCATTTTTCAAATTAAGCATGTGACAGTGATGTTAAGGGTGACAACCTCACAAATTAGAATCCTAAAATACCGCAGTCGCCCCCTAGTGGCGTGTTGCTGTACAAGTATTATGAATCTGTTAACACTGACAGGGCTAAAAAAATAACTGAAATTTGGAAGGAAAATTAATATATCATGTAATAATATATCACTCAATATACAATATTTATTGTATTTTATTTTAGGAGAGAATCTGGCAATGACATTGTCTGCCGAGAAAAACACTGGCCCTTGGACAAATGTAGTTGAAGACCCCTGCTATAGATAATCAGAAATTACTATTGTTATCTATGGAAAAACACTGAAATTGTGCTTTATAAACCCCACCTATAGGGTATTCTGTGTCCTATTTGATTGTGCTGATTGGTGATAACATTTAAAGTCATGTCATACTTCATTGCATGTACAGCAAATATCTAAACCGGCTCTACTGTGCTCGGATCTCCACAATTGGGAGAGGGTGTATATGGTGAACACCACATGCTTGACTCTGTGAGAGGGCCAGGCTAATGGGAGTGGTCTGGGAATTTAAAATGTTCCAACTATTCAGGACAGTTTTAGAAACTCTGTACTCTGGCCCTAATGACAATATGTGACGTTTGACTTGCCCCCTCTGCAGGAAATAGGTGGAACTTCAAGAAGATGGTGAGCTACGCAGAGATGCTGGACCGCATTAAACAGCAGTGGCCTAGTCTGGAGCCGCTTCCGGGGGACGAGACAGGCACTGCCAAGGTCCGCATCTCTCCAGACTCTTGATAAATAAATCATCCTGACCATGAATTATTCCTAATGTTGATTCCTCACTGGAACCTATTAAAATGTGCCATTTATTATGGCTCAGTGCTGGAAATAAATTATGAATTTGACCTTGTGCTTCATATTCTTTCTCAATCCTCTTAGGACAGTCATTGTAATTGTATTATAGTAGCTTTTTATTATTTTATACCTGGGGAACCTAAGTGCTGTGGAGGAAGAATCCTCAGGAGAACTTTCCAGCCTTCTTTATTTAGGCAGTACTCACTTTTGTTACCTGTTTCAAGTGGTTTTAAACATGTGTTATATATGAAGCATTGGTGTAGACACGATTTGGTCTTGGTTTGATGGACTGATTAATGTGTGTCAGTATGTGTGTGGTCTCAGGCATTCAGGGTTCCAGGGTTTCAGGGGCAGCTGGGTTTCATAACCTCCATGTCCGACCATTTCTGTGGCTCCTGCAACCGTCTACGCATCACAGCTGATGGAAACCTCAAGGTACATTTCAACATCAGCGGGTGGGGAATAGGAGGTGTGGATTTGGAGGACAGTGATTTGTTCCCCCAGGCAATTCTTGCAGGTTTAATTGGCTTAAAGGAGCCCAATTCATTAAATTATTTGGACATGGGACTTTAATTTAGCAAATCAATGTTGCCAAAGCTTCATTTCCCACATTCCATATACAGAAACTATGCTGTAAATGAAAAATGTCGAATGATTTATTAGTAAAGTCATGAAAACAAGCAAATTTACCATACCTTCCAATCTATTTGCCCTGTAGCAGATGTACCTTTGAGGCAGAGGCAGAGGCAGAGAGAGAGAGAGAGAGAGAGAGAGACTCTGTTGGTTTGTATTCTCTGTAAACTGCATGTATCTTTACATCTGTGTGTGTGTATTTTTGTCCTGCAGGTGTGTTTGTTTGGAAACTCAGAGGTGTCTTTGAGAGATTGTTTGCGCTCTGGAGCGTCGGATGAGGAGCTTCTGCAGATTATAGGAGCTGCAGTGGGGAGGAAGAAGAAACAGCATGCAGGTATACACACACTCTCTCTCTCTCTCTCTCTCTCTCATATACATGTCTCTCTCTCTCTCTCGTGCATATATATGTCTCTCTCTCTCTCTCTCCCTCTCTCTCTCTCTCTCTCTCTCTCTCTCTCTCTCTCTCTCTCTCTCTCATATACATGTAGTTACCAGAACAGATCCCTGCACAATTCTATTTTTGCAAGGCTCCCTGTCATTTACTGTCATCACTCATTTTTCCCTGTGTTTGTCTCACCATAATGGCTTTTATTTTCCCTTTCACTGTTTGTGTCTCCTTTATTCATGGTTCCAGTGAAAGAGGCTCACTCTCCTCTGCTCTCCTCATGGCTTAGACACACTCCACAGGTCATCAATTTCTCTGTAATCCACCTCTTCTTCTCTCGTTAATGGAGGAGGTTTCAGTCCATTTCACTAATGCTCCACATGCTCCTGATGGATAGTGCTCCTCTACTGCACAATTCAGCATCGGGCCTAATGGAGACCCTGACTTATTCTGCATGCATGTTTTTTTCTCTTCTTCTTTAAGTGTGGTTTAACCTGCCCAATATTTTCTTCACAGGCATGTTCAATATATCTCAGATGAAGAACAGGCCAATGATCCTCATTGGTGGGTGACACAGCTGTACGTAATAGGCCTCTGAACCATTCTCACTTCATATGTGGTTTCACTGTAAAATGTAACCATTTGCCCATTATCTGTCATCATTTAAATATTTAATTGCACAAATTAAGTATGCTAGGGCTGTGCAGTATTCAACAATCATATGATACATTTTCCATTCACTGTATCAGTTATTGACGTGCATGGGCTTCTCAGAAAATTATAATTTTATTATAAAATGATGCACCAATTAGCTTTGTCATTAAGGCCGCTAACAGGTGAAGTGAATAACATTACCTCATTATAATGGTTCCTATCAGGGGTGGGATATTAGCCAATTCTGGAGAATAAGGGCCATAATATGATGGCTAGATGGAAAGGTTTCATTTCAATTATCATCATATTATTGTGCAGGTCTTGTGTCTCTTTGCTTATTATTTAATTGTGCTTAACTGACTTCTTTTCTTCTTGTTTCTTAGTTGGAGAACACGGCCAGCCCAAGCCTGTGTCACGAGGCGAGCAGGGGGAGCATCCGTTCTCCATTCCTCACGTGGCTCCATTAGACCAAGTAGTCCTACAGTCTCACAGACGGTGCTACTTATCCAGGAATGGCCGAGTTACAAATGACTTTACTAACAGCTTTTTAGCCCGAGATGCACCAGATTCAACAAAGCCGGTCTCTTTCCATAATGAGAGGATTGAAAATGTTTACCATGCAGGTCAAGTGAGGAACTTTGATGTATTTAGTGATGCAATCACCCTCAATGATCTTCAATATGATTCTGAAAAATGCACAGTCAAGTTTGCACAGCTGAAACACGCACATAGACTCATCAGCCATTTCAGGCAGACGCCACCGAAGACCCAGTCTGTCTCCAGTTCTCTCAGAAGCACTGTGTTGGCCTTTCCCAATCAGAGGCATCTACTGCTGCAGAGCGTAAGGGAGTGTCACAACCAAAGGGACGGTCCTGAACACTACCGGACAGGGGCTTCTAAATCCCCATCCCCAAACCAAGAGAGAACGTCTGACCAGCTGACACACACTGACGCCCAGGGCAAAGCCTCAATGGTCAACGTTGGAGATAAAGCAGTGACCCACCGCACAGCGACAGCCAGCGCCAGGGTTATCCTCGGCGCTAAAGCCTTCAATCTGATCCGTGCTAACCA
>JBBMFX010044588.1:0-11435 GCA_037832545.1 Rhabdalestes septentrionalis
GCCACAGGGGTGGCCAGGGACATGTCTACAGAGGCACGGGCCTCCCTAGGCCTCCGTGTAGAACCGCCACTGGTGTCAATGACAGAACCAGACTGGAATAGTATCTAAAGTGTTAAACGCATGCAGCAATGAACTAGTTGCCCTCCACATCAAAGTGTGAGTGCAGTGATCTTCCTCAGAACAGGTTAGGACAGTAGATCTGGCCCAGTCTCATTTTCATATGATCACATACGCTTGGCTTCACATTTAAAGCAATAATTTCAGAACCAGATTTAAAAAACCCTTTTATGCTTATGCTTTGACTGCACAGACACACAGAGACATGAAGGTGAGAACAGTGTAGAATAAAAAATCTTCAAGATTCAATGTGAAATACACTATGCTACATCCTTCGAGCTAATGCTAATCATGCTAATCATGTCATGCTACAGGTGCAGCAAACTTACAGTCGATCAAACACCATTGTCCTAATTGGACTTGAGAGTTGAAGACAAAGTGTGCTGAAGGCCGATGAGCACATGTGCAAAACCAGTTTTGTTCCTTTATCCTGAGCTCCAGGGTGTTATGAAGTACATTTCGTGAGAGAAGGAACAGGGGCTTTTCTGATCAATTGCCAGGAAACGCCTTATTTGACTCATGTCAGGCCTCTGAAGTCTTCCAACAGCTCTAGGACAGGCAGGAGCTCTGTAAAAAATGAGCATGCAAAAAGGAATAAAGGAAGAGGAGGGGTTTAGAGACTGTTAAATAACTCTTGCTTTCTTTTTGATGCACTTGGTTTCACAGTTGATGGAACCGAAAAAGAACCAGAACTGCTCCAATCTCATGAGCCTGCAATGATACACAGGCCTCTGTTGAGCAGGCTGGACTGTCTTATTTTGGAAAGTGCATTTTTCAAGCCTCTTGCTGTACCAAGAGTGGGTTATAATAAGCACTCCCAAACCACATTCCCCCCCAGAAAGTAGCTGCTTGCCAAACAGCAGTTCCCTGTGGTGACATCGTACAGAGCTGTGGGACCTTTTCTATCTAGTTGTCGAATTGAAAACATAGCAAAAATGAGCCTGGCTTTTTTACAGGGTCCTCCAGAGCTGAAGAATTTCAGAAAACAGAGAGTTATAGACCTTGTGGGTAAAGTATATGTGTGTGTGTGTGTGTGTGTGTGTGTGTGTGTGTGTGTGTGTGTGTGTGATATAATAAGGTGATATAATGTGATTACTACTACTCCCCAGCTATTGTGGACCTGAGCTCATACTCTGTAAGAAGATTAAAGACCCCAGTCTAATTAAACTCTGGCTAACTTAGTCTAATCTAGGCCTAATGCAACACTAATGAAATACTGCATCAGGGTAATTGTGCAAAAGTATTGAGCCACACTTCCTTTCTTAATGTCTGCTGCCACAGATCCAGATTTTCTGGTCATTTTAATGTGGTTTTGACGAACAGTTCCCCAGGCTTCCTGAAGGACTTTAGTCCAGTTCCTGAACCTGACCAGGTTCCGAGGAATGTTTTTTGGAAAAAACCAGAAATGACCATAAAAACACTGCAGTGTCATCAACAGCACGCAGCAGAGTCAGCAAACTTTAGATAAGCAGCTTACAGAAATCCGGACAAAAATGAGAGAGAGGAAAACACAGATGCCAGATTAGAGAACATGGTGGCCTACTTTAGTGACGCTGTGTTAATGGACGGTCTTGTGTTTGTAGTCGTGTGAAAAGTCTTAAGGACATTTTAAAACAATACATAAAAGTGTATATGTGATGGATGGATGGATGGATGGATGGATGGATGCATGGATGGATGGATGGATGGATGCATGGATGGATGGATGGATGGATGGATAGGCAAGATGAATAGACTGACAACATGTGGATAGATAGACAGACAGACAGACAGATAGATAGATAGATAGATAGATACATAGATACATAGATACATAGATAGAGACTGTGTTTGTAGTGTGTGTGTTTGTGTGTAAGTGTATGTATGTAAGTCTGTGTGTGTGTGTGTGTGTGTGTGTGTGTGTGTGTGTGTGTGTGTGTGTGTGTGTGTGTGTGTGTGTTTTAGTCCTGTGAGATACATAGTGGGGTCCGTGGTGTTGGGGGTGTTCCAGACAGAGGACCAGACGTGTCACAGCACTGCGGCCGCGGGCGTTTTCTCACACACCAGGTCTGCAGCACAGAGACGGACACGTGCTGCTACAGTCTACTGGACCGGCATCCTCCAACACTGACCCAGTACAGAGAGAGAGAAAGATTAGATGTTTTTATATAGTAGACATAGATAAAAATAATACTTCAAACTTATTTTGAAAAAGTGTATACATGTAGTTGTTGCCAAGACTAGACAAACAGACAGTTTTTTTGGTTTGGTAAATCCGCTGACGGTTTGTCTTCCATTGCTGGTTCTTTGTCTCCATGGCTCAGAACAGAGGTGACATCCTGACGCATCATGGCGCCAGCCAATCGCAGCATGGCTCTCTCGGGTTCGTGTCCTGGGTTTGCTTATCCGAGCCTCCCTGGCGGATTTTTTTGGGGCCAAATTGCCCAGTGATGCAGAAGGGTGAACAGGAAGGGGGAGGATCTGAAGGCGAGAGGGAATGGAGAGAGACACACGTGATCTAAAGTCTCACTACATCACATCTGCATCGAAAAAGCAGGCGATGGAGGGCGGGAGGGCGCGGACTGACATCACCAGCCCACACAGCACGTTTCCTCCATCACACAACACACAGAAACAGTCAGAACCTGTTGGCTTGATGTCTGGAGCAGTACATCCTGCCCAGGAGGCGACCCTGTCTAGCACATTTGAGCTTTTTACAGGCTCTTATGCTCCCACTTTAACCGAGAAAAGACTTTTATTTGCGCATTTGGAGCATAGAAACAAAGATTTGCAGTACACTGAGGGCTAACGGACCAAGGCTAGAAAACTCTGGTCCAGAAAGTCCAGTTTCGTTCAGTTTAGTTGAGCTTTGAGAGACTAACCAATATGTGCCAATAGAACATGTCTATTGAGCTACAGTACTGTGCAAGCCTTGACCCATCCCTCATTCCTTTACATTTTGCTTTGAATCTTGCTGGTGTAAAAACACTACTTTATGCCTCAAACTGTGTCACTTTTGGAATATTGAGTAGATTCAATTAAATAATGAAAACAAATCTTGTACTGTGTCACATGGCAAAGTGCCTAAAGATGCAAAGAGCTAAGATGAATGAGTTCCAGCCACTCAGCATTCAGCACCACCAGTATACTGATCACCGCCTGCTCCTTTGGAATCGTTTGCTCCTGGTTCTTCACTGGTTCAGGACTTTAGTTAAATAATCTTTGTTCTGTTTGAATGATTCATATGTTGGTCACTGTGTGTCTTGAACAACAAAAACATTGCTCTGAAACTGGTCCGGTTCAGGGACTGGACTGAAAATGAGAGGCTTTGAAAGTCCTTCAGGTACCCTGAAGAACTGTTCCTCAAAACCACAATAAATATTTTTTTTAATTGTATTTTTGGAAGCTAAATGTAAAGAATTTAATAATGGCTCAAGACAGGACTGTGCTTTTGTGCATTATGTGTGTTAGAGAAGAGAAAATTCTAAATTGTGTCACCAGTGGTACTCAGGGACCAGGACTTACAACCAGTGTTCTAAATCTGTTGATAGCAGAAGAAGACAGTGAAAGGAAGTCACTGCACATATTTTAGAAGTGTTACCACGCAAGCCAGCAAAGATCCTCACACTAGTACAACTTCCTCACACTAACCGAGCACAACACCAGTCATGTGCCTGTATGACTCAACAGAGAGTGTTCAAGAAAACCTGAAGAGGAACATGCAGCCCCAACAAAGAGGGACCATCTACTGACCCTGTAAACAAATGCAGATCTGCACATATTCACACTTATCTGATGCTCCACTTAGCTCTGTGGCTCCCACCTATCTCACTCACAGCAGAATTCACTGATAATGCGAGTGATAATATGCTCACGTCCAAGGGGGGCCTAGATAAAACACCAGAGCAAACATCTGTTTTCTGGAAGACCACAGTTTGCCAGTCTTGAGTTGTATTCAACTCATTAACTCAGGTTAAAGGTTCTTCCCAGCCTCAGAGGACCCCTGCCCTGCAAACTGTCATGGTAATAAATGACAATGGTCAATTGCTTGCATTGGCTGACCACTGGTAACTGGTAAACTGTCTATATGAACAATGAATGGTGACGGTTGGTCTTTAACCCTTAAAACGTGAATGTGCTGGAAGCAAATGGGAAATTGGCAAAACAAGTTCCCCTGGTTTGTGTTGATGACTGAGATGTTCATGATGCACTGCTGCATCTGCTAAATGCTGTAAGCCTAAACATAGCAGACATCATGCTCAGCCCCAATAAATTTAAACATAAACACTTCTGGGGTTTTAAAAATGGCATCGCACACGAATGTCCATAGTAAACACAAATAATAGCCTGGTTTCATGAGAGCAGCCATCATGAAACATATTTTTTTAATCACATTACATGCTCCGGTCGCGATTTAGGACTTTTTTTCTATAGATCCCAATGCTCAGAATGGCATGAAATCTAAAATAGCATCTAGAATCGATGGCTCTAATACATCAGCGATTCATTTCTCTTTAACCAGCTACATGTATTTCAATGTCAAATTGAAAAATGTGATTTCATTACTTGGTTGAAACTAATGTGAGCATTAAAGCTTTTGAGTAACATCCGGGAGATTTTTCAAAGTTCATGTGTTCCCATTATTAATTTAATTGTTTGCATTTTCAGGTCATGTTTAAAGGAGGTGAATAGAATCCTGTCTCTCTGTGCGTGAACAGGCAGAGATCTGATCGTGCTTCCCGCCAGCGCGGCGTGCGATCAGAGAGGAAGTTTCTGTCTGCGGTTCTGACCACATCCTGTTTGGTGCAGATGGCACACTTCTGTGGACAGCTGGCTTTTCGTGATGCCGAAAGAAAGTTTGCTGAGCAAACCTGATGCCACTTAGGGCCTCGGCTCCTTAAGAGGATTGTTTTTTTGATGACCGCATTAATTTAATTCATTAATTCAAGTCCCAGCAACCTGGACAAGTCCCCCCAAAAGTGGACAATCATGCTTGTGATGAAAAGTAATTCGATCTCCTGAGTTGGACAAGTGCAACTTGGTCTCCGGTACTATCTTAAAAGGTTTGGTAACATTTTCCTGATAGGAAACATTCATGAGATAAACCTGCATAAACGTTTGTAAAGAGTTCGGAAAATTGTCTGCTGTAATAAGTTTGTTAGTACATTTTAAGGTCAGTTCTACTCAGCAAGTCAAACTGGTTGGAATAATCTTTATTGCAAATCTCTGTAAGGTTATGACAAGATATAATGACAGTTTTATGTTGACGGGGTGTTCTAAGCGTTGCCTAGGGCGGCACACAGGGGGCTGATGCTGATAGGACCATTTGACAAACAAATGATACACAACTATTTCTCAATTTTATAAAACAAAGTATTAGAAATACTCAAAACAAATGTAACTGACTGGTTTCGATATGTAACAATATACAGTCAGTGCAGTTTAATGGATGTAAAGTGTATTTATGAGTTTCAACATGACCACATCTTGTTTATCACAGCAGCACAGATTCACCACATCCCTTCCAGCAATTTTTGGAAATAACTTGTGTCTAAAACCCTCCCAGCACCTTTTCAAGCAGCAAACAGTTCAGTTTCATTTGCTGGATGTTCTATACAAACCTGTTGGTCCAGGACATCTGTGCAGCTTCTGGAGACTGAAGAAGCCAAGACATCATTCCCTGGACGTTTTTGGGCTGAAAATAATTTTTGAGTGATTTTGAGGAATGTTTGGGATCATTAACTTGCCAAAAAAAATGTAAATCTGAAAGAACTGTGTGATGATTTTGAATATTTGTTGATACTTGTTTCATGATCAACACAAAGTGAATGTCAGTCACTAAAAACAGACTGAATTTGTCTCTTCAGAACCAAGTCTGAGCCTTTGTGGCTAAACTGTGTTACAATATTTGAAACCAGCCAGTTACTTTAATTTTAAGTGCTTATAAATGTTCCCTTTTTGTCTTAATCCAAGTTTAGACTTCTGCCCTCCAGTATACACACACACACACACACACACACACACACACACACACACACACACACACTTCACAATGCACAAATACACCCTAAACCTAATCAGGTGTACAAACAGATCTATATTGTTCCCAGTTATTTGGGAAGTGCTCCTCTGCTGAGTCATCAGAAAATGTCAGAAAAACCAGGAAACTCATTTTTACCTGCGAGCGATTGATCTTGTTTGGTAAACTCAGAACAGAACGACATTTCATAACAGCCTTCTGTATTTCTACAGTTCACAAACAGACCTTTCAGACAGCAGGTTAATCTTGTTCACAGCTTTATTTTTCATAAAAAAAACATTAATACACACACACACATAATAAAAGTCCTTAATAGATTCACAGTTTCAACGCTTTACAATCATGCATTCGCGAGATTTAGAAAGGTCACATTTTAACACACAATGATTCATATTCATAGAAATGAAAACACACAGTAAGGAAAGAAAGGAGGAAGACTTCCCTTTGACGCCTACATCTGACAGGTTAGCATTGCTGCTGGACAATACAGTAAAACTCTAACGGTGTCTAATGCCTGACGGACATTGAATTGCGTGTAATAGTGTTGGAACACATCTACTACTCTTCCAGTGCGAGTTCTCGGGGTGCTGAACCATCTCGTCTGAATCTCTACAACTTACAAAAACTCTTATTCTTCCCCTATTTTAACCCAGCATGCTGTCGATAGTCGCTTGATACATGAAACAAAAGGTCTTTCCTATTCTCTCTCAGCCAAAGTGCCCAGACTCGGCTTTTGCTCAATACATTAAAACTGCAGACTTCTTTCCCTTTAAAAGGCATCAAATCTTAGCCAAGATAGCCATCAACTGGGTTGTTCCCTTTAAAACTTCATTAAATCGGAAGCTAAAGCCTGACCAGTGCTAGATGCTGGGTCTTTGAGTTACTGCAGAGCTCCCTGAAGCATGTACAAAGGCAACCATCGACACACAGGCCACATTCTGTTTCTTTTCAAAGTCCTGTCCCAACAGCCGACTTTGGGGGTGCACACCCCCCTCCCCGACCCATCTACTCTAAGCTGCAGTCAGAGGACCCTCCAGCAGCAGCCCTGAACTCTCACGGTGAGTGAAGTCTGTTAATCCAGTGGCTCAGGCGTGTGGTGAAGGTTAGTGTAAAAGGTCATTAGTCTCTTTCTCCATTTCTGCAATATCCAGGTTGGCTTTTTGGTTTCGCTGCCGGTGCTCCGGGGTGCAAACTGCCCGGAGTTGGCCTTTTCTTCAAGGCTCAGGGATGCGCTGAACTTTTTCGGTCATCTGCTTGGCGCTGTAATAAGACATGCTGAGGCCCATGATGGCCAGCATCATGGCGATCTGGTTGAGCGAGCGGCCCTGCGGCTGCGTCTGGACCTCGCCGGCTACCTGCCTCTGCAAAGACGGACAAACAGATGAGAAGAGTTAGAAAAAGTGGGTAAAACTATGCAAAATTCCATTCAAGATAATATAAGAAGGGTTAATTAAGTCATTTTCAACTATTTGTGTAGGCCCAATATTCATCACATTTTAAGACTGTATATTATGTTTAAATATTAAAACCCACACATGGTGTGTGTGCAAAAATATAAGCACCTAAGGAAATTGTTTACATTTACATTAGAATAAGAACTCAATACGCAGCACCTGAATTACTTTAATAAAATATTGATGGAGTCAAACCAGGTTTCTGATGGAAACTGCATGTTGATATACTGTACATACAATGACTTTGTATTTACTCTTTTTGGTTTTATTTGGTAAATGTAATACTATTCATTTGGTAAAAAAGCAATAAGGGATCGGTCCCTCTACAAACGTTTTTGTCCTCCGGTGTATCTTTGTTGGCCAATTTTAGCTTTTTCACGCCTTTCAACACTCTAAAGCAGCAGATTTGCATTCCGGTTTCTGTGTAAACGAGGAGGTGAGTTAGCTCTGCTGATCTACTTCAACTAAACAGTCTGATTAAAAATGAAAAGGCCGGACGTTCTCTTTTTCTGACCATTAGTTCCTGGCACCTCATAAAGCCACGGTAACGGAAACTCTTATAAAGCCATGAGGTCAGGTAAGCGTCTGGAGCTGCTTTTATTAAATATTCTGTGAATTTGATGTGATTTTGAAGAGGACAAGATGGAGTGATGCCTTTACTTCAAACAACTGCCTCCAGGATTTAAAAAAAAAACCTGATTCTAAAATAATTCTGACAAATAAAAGGGTGTATTTTGGACCTAGAAAAACCTGCACATGTTTATTAATGGGATTAAAATGATGAAAAAAGCTGTAAAGTTAATGTAAGTTGTAACTAGTTTGAGGCTCCAGCAGTGAGCGATGGGCCTCATTTTGGGGTTGTTAGGTTCACATGGACCCCGGCTGTTTAGCGCCAACGCCCACAATCTCAACTCAGGCAGAAAAGTGATCTCGATAGCAAAGGCCAAGGTGGAGACAGTAATCAGGTCTTAACGAGCCTCCAGCAATAACCATTAAAACAGACAGAGATTAAACAGGAACAAGAATAGAAAAACGAATCGAAGGTAATTTATTTAATTAAGCTTTACTAAATCACTCTTCATTCATTCAGACATCTAATAACTGTATATGGGGGCGACTGTCCATTGTTTATTCATAAAAGGGACCAAACTTTAGCAAAAATGCTACATTTAGTCATTTCTATATCTCTAGTCTACTCTCTAAATTACCTTACATATTACTTCTATATTAATTGAATACGTTTTATGGTTTACTTTGGATTTTATGCCATAATACTTACTTTATCTCTGTACAGCATTGAATGGCATCTGTGTATGATAATATGCTACCTAAATAAACTTGCCATAAACCAAATTATTTGATAAGCAGTCAAACAGAAACACAATGAGCTAAAATAACCCGTTGGATTTCACAGTTTTTGCATTCCCAGTCATACGAATGCCAACCCTGTCACGCCGGATGTGTCTGAGCTGGTATGTTCAAAGTTATCAAGGCCTTAATTCAGCTCACCGCGTCCATTGTCTCGAGGCAAGTGAGATTAACCCCTCACGGCTAACTGGAAGCCAACAGGCCGAGACGGTAAATTCACATCACATCCTCCCACAGACACTTCTTCATTCCGTAATCATTCATTATTCATTCGAAAGCCATTACAAGCATATCCCGGCACATTTAGGGGTTATAAGTAATCTCCGACTCTTAACTGAGACATCATATTTGGCACCATTGGTGGTTTTCATGAGTATCAGTACCATCAATTTAAGACATCTCACTTAAAGAAACTGTACAAACAAATACCTGCAGGAGGCGAAAGTATCCAGGGGTCAGGCGTCCCAGTCTGATGATCATATTTGTAGGTTTTGGGGAGGACGGCACTTGGATGAACCAACAGACGGCAGAGGATGGACCTGGACAGGAGAAAAGAGATCTGTAAAACCCTGGATTCATCCACACAACACACAAAAATAATTTAAAAAATAAATAAGACAGTCCAGTGTTTCTTTTTTTGTTACTAATCTCTATGTGCCATCGCTGTAGCACAGGCTCAGTTAGGAATTTCAATACATTCCCAAAAGAACTGAAAAGTCACTCATGAAAGCAGTGAAAGGGCAGGCGCTGAAGCTGAGCATTATTATTTCGACATTTAAAAACAGACCAAAAGCTTTGATTTGGACAAACCCTATCTGAAATTGATCACTTGAAATGTTCCGATCTCGAACGCCCGAGGTTCTGAGTTCTTGTTGACAAAGTTTATTTCAAAGCTATAAGATCATTTTACCAAACACGACTTCGAGGCTCTTCATACAGAAGACCCCGTTTACGCCTAAAACCAGTCGATGCCGGAAAAATGGAACGTCTGTCGCCTCAGGCAGCGGCCTGAACCTAAAATAAGTCCAGCTGATCCTGCTCTCAGACCCCATACAGAGAGGCAAATCCACACGCATTTGTGTTGCAGATGTCTCCATTTGGTCTTGGTTTGGGATTGTCCTACCTGGACTGAGGCCACAGGACTGAACATAAGGGAATGCGAGACTTATTATATAAGCACGTTTGAGCTGGATTTGGCCAGCTTGAGAAGCACTGGAATTCACGATGCACTGACCACGAGAAATCAACCAGCCGTTTCAATTCCATCACAATTACAGACACCATTGCGGGACGTTCTAGCAGTCCACTGCCTTTGCTTAAATATAACCCCAGAAAAGCCACCACCTTTTAGGCAAAGGCCTGGCATCTCTGGGAGGTTTAGGAATACAGAAAAGGTGAAGTGGACCAAAACCACAACCAGAAGCACCACAAAGGTTGTTTAGAAGCTTTAACAGGCCAACAGCACAGGTAGGAGAGGATTTTCTACCCGGAAGGAGGTGCATGGGGGTGCAGGGAAAGGTACGTGTCCGGGAAAGATCCGCTAACCTGGTTGCAGACTTGCAGAAGTGAAAGAATCAAAGCGGTACTGACAGAAGAGAACAATGCAGTTCTAAAAATTGCTCCAGGGAAGGAAGGAAAGTCACCAACCGGTTGGAACGGGTCCTCAACTTTTAAATGTTCTGCAGTTGCAGAGCCAAGCAAAGCAAATCCTGGCAGGTTGGAAAGTGTAGAGCAAGACTACTGAGCACTCATGTTGAACTGAGGAAGCTCAGGGCAGAGCTTTTCCCTTTTATAAAAGCCCATCCCACTCCCTCTCCCTCTCCCTCTCTCTCTCTTCCTCACACTCTCTCAGCTGTCAGTATGCATCATGTTCCACCAGCCATTTGTCCCAACCCTAAAAGAAAGGGGAATAAGCTAAAAAAAAAAAAAAAGAGGACCTTCAACATCTGCCTCACACGTTGGCGCAAAAAAGATCCAAAATACAGAATCTATAGAACCAGGAGACCATTTAAAAAAATAAATAAAGAAAGAATATGGTTAAATGATGCAAAATGCAGAGAGTATTCCAATGAGTACCCTGGTTGTCCCGACATGTAATGAAGCCCGCAACCGGCTTTGAAAATGATTCTGTGCTAAACAAGTTGTAAGCCAAACTAATTCTGAGACATTCCAGGGCAATGCTAGCAAACGTTAGCATGCTAGCGTATGCCAAGCTCTCGTCACGTACGCCTTCCGTGACTGCAAGTCTTGTTGAACCACATGGCCCAACACTGATCTGTTTTGTTGTTATATAAGCCTATTCCACTTCGCTCGGTTGATACTTTGCATCCCCGCTGGTCTGTCACGATGATGTAACAAAGGTCGCCAAACAGATATTCACATTTCTCTTTACATGAAACACAGTCAGATTATGTCCTTTCAAAATAATAACTCCAAGCTGTTCCATGAAGGATCCCAAAACTGAGGAAGCCGCCATC
>JBBMFX010044599.1:0-11434 GCA_037832545.1 Rhabdalestes septentrionalis
AGAAGAATCTCAGGTTGCCAAAAAATAAGCGTAACAAGTACCGACAACCACATGTCTGATAGTTAAACCGCAGGATTAGATCTTTGTTACTGAGGTTGTGGCGCTATCATGTGTTTCAGGCAAAGGTATTACACTTCCCAGCTCTATTCTGAGTTGTTCTGTACGGTGGCCCCGAAGTGCAAACCACATCAACAAATTACTAAACACTACAACAAATTGAGAAACACTAAAACAAATTTAGAAGCACTAAATCAAAAATAAGAAGAACCAAATCAATTTGAGAATCAAAAAATCAAATTAAGAAACACAAACACAAAATTGAGAAGCATAAACACTAATTAACAAAACAAAAAGAAGAAACACAAAAACAAATTGAGAATCACAATTACATTAAGCACTCCCTGAAAGGGTAGGTACCAGTCAGCAACAGGAGACATCACTGATTGGACGACCGTGCTGTTTGCCTTTGGAACCGAAAATTACTCTGCCTGTAGCGCATTTTTCCAAACATGAACATTCCCGTGACCCACTCTCGCTATTCGAGAATATTTTGATTCAGAACATAATACTTATATTCACCTTGCCGTTGAATACTTCAGTGCCCCACGGAAGGACCTCATGGCTTTTCTAGGCGGGGCAACCACCAATCTCCATGAAACTTCACAGTTAGACAGGGCTCAACGAGACCTCAATGAGGATTTGAAGAAAAAATCTAAAAATAAACTTTCACTTCAACATGATGTTCATCCTTTGTGGGGCCGATCCCGAACACTTTGTATTATTGTGAAGACAGAGGAGATATAACAAATACATTTATTTACATAAATTCTATCAATTTGACAAATTCATATAGAGTATCTTCTTTTTTATCAACTATCAAACTAAATAAAGTCTTTTCAGTCTGGACACAAATAGCATTCAGAGTCACACACAGTTATGTTACTACTTTTAAATTTAGATTTTTTAACACCTTGTAACACACTAAAATAAATAAACATCCATCAAAAATATTGCTTGTTTTATATATTGTTTCTTAAAAGAAACATGCTCAGTCACAAAGTTCCTGCTAAGATCTGAGTAGACTGATAAATCAGTGTGGTGTGGACTGGTTAGAGACTCTTTGAGTGAAAAGTTATCTAAGCAGTGCATGTTAGCTGAGCTTTGTTAAGGACCATGTCATTTATGGCATGATATACTCTCCAGTGCAAACACCAATGCAAATGGCTGAAAGCGTGTGATAAAGTGTCTTTCTGCTAGCATTATTATATAATGCTATGAATATAATTATTTCCAGAAACCCCCGCAGAAGGATAACATTTTTTATTTATTTTTGCTTTTGTGAGGTCCAGGCCTTGTCCACCACACCCCCTCATCCTCCTGCTGGTTGTTTATATTTGGGCGTGGCTGTTAGCGTGGCAATCAGACACACCTGAACAGAATGAGCCTCCTCTGCTCAGTGTCGCCCCCAAACATAAACAACCAGCACAAGGATGAAGGCCGTGGGGACGAGGCAGGAGGTGTGAAAGTTACTATATGGGGGATGGGGTGGGGTGGGGGAGGTACTATATTGTCCTTAAAAATGATGGGATTTGTTTTCTTTGAATTATTCAAGTTCTGTAAGCGCTGTATAATTTCTCTTATTTTGATGTTTTTTTCATTTCCAAATTATTTTTACAGAACAATATATTTGAATTTTTTTTATATATTTGGATATATTTGGATATATTTGGTAATGAGGAGAAATATTGTCAGCAGTTCTTTAAAAATAAGGCAAAGTTCAATACTTGCACCTATAAAAGATAAAACCTGAGAAACTAATAATTTTCACAGTGGTCTCTTTTTTTCTGGAGCTGTATTTGTAATTAAATGAAACTGAGTTTTTCCCTTATCAAGAAATGTTCTGAATGTGTTTTAAATACATTACTATTCAGAGTATTTCAGTGGTCACCAGTTGCCTAAACAGGGGAGGTGAACCAGTCCTTGCTAATACATTTATAATGGCTGCACATATGTCTTTGCTACTCCCAGGTACAATCGGTGCCCAGTCCACCAAACGCTCTGCCTGTCTTGTGAAATCACTGGAGAAAAAAAACACTTGCATTTCAAACTCTGCTTCTTTTTGATTGGACCCTTTTAGTTGGGATTGGATCCCTCAGCGCTCCCTCCAGGCGCCGCGCTGCAGCTCACACATTTCAGTTCGTCACTCATTTTGCAGCAGGGCGTGGAACACTTGACCACATTCTTTAATGAAAACATTGCATACATTCAATTCCTGTTATTTTCTGGTTGATGACACCAAAAGCTATGTATAGGAAGCCTATTACACAGCAGACACCTTCAACCTCTGAACTATGCAAAACGGTGAATTTGTAATGTGGTACATACAATGACTGAAATGCCTATTTGTATCTTCTAAACCCTCAATATGCCCCCCGAAATGCCCCAAAACACTTTATTTTCATGTGAGCCTCAGCTTAATCCATTACCCTTAAAGGAAAAATAAAGGTGAACCCGTCTCCGTGCTGTAGAGTGTAGACTGAACCGCTGTTCCCTGCAATGCTAGAATGGAAAATATGACATTTACCCTATGTAGACTGTCCTGTCATTCTGATGATTAAGTAGCCTAATATCTGTTTTACCAGCTGCTTTGGTGCTGTTTGGGTTAGCTTATAGGGAGAATGGAGCCATTTCTAGTCTTTTGCTAGCCAGATGATGGTGTGAATAAAATACTGTAGTTTTTGATGTTTAGTATGCATGTCTCTGTTATGGTAGGTGGCACCTTAAATGGTACATCTAAATGTACATCTTAAACTGTGTTTAAGAACAAGATCTGTGTTACTTCTAGCGATTCTTTTCAAAATGTAATTGGGACGTTTTAAAGATGGAAATTAAATGTTTCAGGAACATTCTTATTTCAACTGTTGTTTCACAAATTAATTTGCATGCCTAGTAATCTAAATAGATTAAAAGATTATTCCGCCACTGCGTATATCCATGCTATGAGACTAGCCTACATATTAAAAATCCCGCGCTACAGCGGCTACTAGAGGCTGATTGGCTAGTTTTGTTTTGGTCTAGAACTACCGTGATCTGATTATATCTATCACCATGGTAACGCGTACTCACTCCCAACTTGTCATAGCAAAGATCCTTCATTTTACTATCAATGACCGCAGCTGCTGCGTTCATTCTGAAATCATCTTTAATAATATTCACACATCATGTACGTTATTTTCACAATTTCCCAGCACTAATTTTGGGGAGGCTTAGCCTCTCCAAGCCTCCATTACGCGCCGCCCATGGAGGTAAGTATTTTTAACTGTTTTCTTTTTTTTAAATTATCTTTTAATTTTTTAATTATCTTTTTTTTATTTAATTATCTTTTAATGTGTTAAAATCATAATTTGCCACGCTTTATCTCTAATGATTATTTTAATATATTTGTGAAAATATTTTTTGTCAAATGTTATGGCCAAATATTTGGTCAGAGAATACATGTATTAAGTATTACAGATCTGATTGCACAATTTTTTGAAAGCTTTTTAGTCCCCTCACCACGGCTTTTGAGGTTGTGTGTTTTAAACGATTGGATGATATGAATTTGAGCTTTATTGTGTTGATGCTGTGGGATACTAACACAAAGGATGGATGTTTTTTCCACATCAGTCCACCTAACCCTGAATTTAGAAATATTCTATGTATTTATCCAGAGAGAGAGAAACACAGTCTTGTTTGTTACAGTTTATTAGAATATTTTAAATATTTATGACAAAAATAACATATGTAACACAGTTGACTGGCAAAGTAACACGGTTGACAGCAGTAATTGTAAACAAATTATAACTCAGTCTTAATCATTTGGCATATGATTACTAACAGAACAAGGCTGATCAACTTTTAGTTTAGTATTTTCATTATCATTTAACAAAACAGTTCCTTGCATTATCCAATTTTCAGTTTAATAAATATTTACCTTGATACTACTGGACCCTGACTTAAAGTAACTGCACCCACTTTCAGTTTTGCCCTCTTTCTGCATTCACGTTGTGCTCGTTTCCAATACTACCGCTTCCTTCTCTTTTCCCTCTCACTTAAATCTTTGACCGTCTTGACTTTCCCTTCCTCTTTGCTCACATACCACCTCTGTCTGTGTTTTCTTAAATATGCAGCCCCCCTTTCAGGGTCGGCATCGCTCCTGACCCTGAACTGGTGCTGCTTTACGTCAGCAGATGGAGCCATCTCTCTAAAACACAATCACTCATCTTAATACTATGTAGGCTAAGTATAATTTCAAACCATGTTATCACCAAAATAATGACTTTTCCATGAATTCAGATCAAACTTGATTGCTTCTGATGTAAATCATGTTGTTAAGCAAAATTGTTTCACAAACAATCAATATGGGCATAAATTAGGAGAATAAATTACCCAAAGTGTCAGCCGTGTTACTCCCTGTCAACTGTGTAACAGATACTGGGTAACACAGATGACAGGTAACACGGTTGACATTTCGACCATTTTTGGGACCTTGTGCTAACTGCAGACATCTCATCCTTCACTACAAGACCTTGATCAACTCATATTTTTGTGCACTTTCTCCACATATTCGTAAATACAGCAACTATAGAAATATCACAAGAATATGTTGGTAACACAGTTGACGGTTAATAAACCCACTCTATGCACACACACTAATATTGAGAAAATATTGAAGAGGAGGAGTAGAGATTTATCACTGTGTCTTCAGCTTTCTCTCCAAAAAGACAGTGACTTCACATGATGTTGGACTTTGGACTTTGGAGTGAACAATTCTTTAGTTATTCACAGGGGGGTCAACTGGTAACATGGTTGACATTACTTCTTGGACACTCACAAAATAAATGATTTAATGTGCATTAAATTTTAGTTGTTTTGAAGCATCAAACTTTATATCTAGCAAATCAGACATCCCAAAAACAGCAAATTTCAACACAAAATGTGCTTTTTTAACAAAAAAAAAATAACGGGATCTGTTGGATTTTTATATATAATAAAAGGAAAATGTTCTCTGACATAAAATTTGTAATTTATATTAAATAAACTTTAACAATCAATTTATAGTTTTTTTATTACAAAATTAACACAAACTGGAACTTCAAATAAGTAATCAAATAGAGAGAAAGAGTGAAAAGGTACAAATTGAAAGCCTACAAAGTAAAAAGTGACTGCAGATAAATTATATGGACAAAAGTATTGGGACACTAACAGGGATAGGTTGTTCCCCTTTGCAGCTATAACAGGTTGCACTCTTGTTTGAAGACTTTATACAAGATTTTGGAGTTGGACAAGAAGGTCTTCATGCCAAATGTGCTGGATGGGGTCGAGGTCTGGACTCTGTGTGACCAGTCAGTTTCTTCCACAATAAAATACTCCAGCCAAGTGTAACCCATGTTATTTTGAAATAATCAAATTGAGATTATCAAATTGAGAATAAATAGATACATACTTATGCAATTTTAACTTTCGTTTATGCAATTTTTTCAAAATTAATTTAATATTGTTTAATTAAGCAAAGTTGATGAAAAATGGCAGTAAAGTCATTATTAACTTTGGAAATTAAAAATATGCCAATATAAAATTCCGGTCGCTGGCCCTTTAAGGGACGAGGCACAGGCGCAGTGCCTGGGTGAGGCAGCGGCTGAGACCGGAGGAAAAGGAGCCTGATCGGAGAAAAAAAAGATAAAAAGTTTATTTAGAACTTATAAAAGTATATTATTGATAGATAAACAGATAAAGTCGAAGCAACTCCCGTTTGGGTGAGTTTTGTGTCCATTTTTTTAAATGTTTTTTCATTTTTGTTGTGTTGCTCCCAGGGGAGAAGCTAATGCTAGCAGCGGTACGTTAATTTAAAAAAGAGAACGCTCAACTTCCATTTTGTGATGTAGAAGCGCGGTAGCAGTGATGTTACAGCCAGTCTGTGAAGCCTCGATTGTACATATTGTACAAAAGTGTGTATAAAATGATTTCTTTTTTGTATGACCCGTTACACAGGTCAGGTTTATAAAAGTGTATTTAAAGTTATATATATATTTTGAATGACCATAAGTGGGTGGGGGAAACCCACAGAGGCAAGGGCTTTTGAGAGAGGCAGAGTGAAAGAGCAGTAAACAACAAATGTGAAGGAGAAGAAATGTTTTTAACTGTTTTACACTGTTTATTTGTTGAAATAAGATTTACTAATACACTCTGAGGTTCATGGGCTACCATTCATTTTACAGCGTAATGTAACACTACACAAAGAGACACTGATGTTTTTAGATATTTATTAGAAAAGTTAAATGACTCAATCACCACCAAAATTGCATAACATATTTTCTTATATTTATTTTCATAATATTATTTTATAACGTTTTCATATTTTACAGCTTTTTATAAACCATCTGAATTTGGGGCCATGGTGGATGTACATGTGCCTCCTCAAACCATGCAAAATACACTAAAAGTGCAGCTAATTTCATTCACTGATGACTCAAATGTGAAAGTAGCTTAACTTACAAACAATCCAGTTAACAAAGTGAAGACACTCAGAAAGTAATGATATATCAACGTTTTCACAGCACTTCCATGACAATAGTAGTATTTTTTTTTAAAGGTTGCATCAACATTTGTTGTATCTTATAGAATTTAGAATTGTAGGATTGAATGATATGAAAAGAAGTAATTAAATGAAAATATTTGGAATATAAGAAATAATAATAGTAATTTACTTTTAGGGAAAAGTACGACGGCGTATTAGGGCCATTGTATATAAAAATCAAATAAAACGGGGTTGGGGAGGGTGTACAATTATGAGAAAAAAGTCAGAAATTCTGAGATTAATGTCATATATTTGCGTGTAAAAACTTGCGTGAGAAAAAGATTCTCTGATATTGTAAAGTCAGAAATTTGCAACAATAAAGTCCAAATTTTCGAGATTTAAGACGTAAATTTACGAGAAATAATTTGGAGATTCTCTGATATTGTAAAGTCAGAAATTTGCGAGAAAGAAAACTCTGAGATCCTCTGAGATGAAGTAGTAAATTTACGAGAAGAAAAAGTGGGATATTCTCTGAGTTTAAAGTGGTAAAATTAAGAGAAAAAAGTCAGTTTAGAAAGTCGCAAATTTGCGTGAAAAAAGTCAGAGAATCTCTGAGATCAGAATGTTGGAAATTTGCGAGAAAAAGTCAGATTCTCTGAGATTTTAAAGTAAAAAAAAGAAGAAGAAGAAGAAGAAGAGGAAATCACAGAACCACAACGTCGTCACCGGACGCTTCGCACGGAGACACACGCTCACGGCGAAGAGGTGGACATGGCTGAATCAGGTTAGTTTACCGGTGTTGAAATGTGACGTGTAGAGTCGGCAAGTTATGTTTCATGTCATGTGTATTACGGTAGACCACGTTTATTCGGCGGAAGAAAGTCAATTATATAACCTCATTTAACGCTGTCATACCTATGTGGCCCCCAATAACTGTCTGCACAGCTGCACCGTCATTATTAACCGAGGCTCAATTAAAACATTGTATGCCATAATGTTGATTAGTACAGTGAGCAATATCGCTGATTTCTTTAATACACATTAAGTAGTACCTGAATGAAGTTCAGGAAACAGAACTGGATTAAACTTTTATCCAAAAGGTCTCTAGAAAAGTGTCCATTATTTTGGAGGTTTTTGAACATGTTCATCCAGAAATGAATGCTTTGTTTTCTTAGTATTCCCCACCAGGATTCTATGCGCTGATTGCTTGTACTGCGTCCGTAAATGAAACTGTGCTCTTTGGCAAAATTGTCAGTGTGCTTTCTTCTCAGAAACACTTGCATATTGGCAACATGTCCATTTTCAGTGCCATTGTCTGCACGGATTGTCTCTGGACACCCACCCAAACAGGTGGCATGAATATAATAGTCAGCTACAACTTCCATCCATAAAGCAAAACGACTGAAGCCATCAATGCATCCGTTGATCCCTATACCATAGGGCTTCAGTTTGTCATAGGAGTCCATATACCAAAGAGCATTGGGACCTTTAGTGTTGTACTGCCTGCGCCTAAGACGTTGCGCTCTTCGAAGCTGCACACCTTCAGGATCGATTAATTTAATAATCTGCCGTATTGTGTCCTGCTGTGCCACAAAGCGCCTCTGAATTGCATGAAGATGTAACCAGCGATATCCTTGCATCTGTCCATTGTGTTGTAAATCTTGATGCACAAAAGCTATTACCTCATTCAAATCAGAATGCTGCTTTTGTCTGAACAGTCCTAGCTCACGGCAATGTCTCTTCAAAAATTCAGATGCTTAGCAAAACATGGTGATTCTGTGCTAATAAAATACAGCAGAAAAGTACAGTTTTATAAGTTCGTCCACGCCAGGCATGTTGCATGGCAAGAGGCAGTCTGTGTTGAGATTCCTGTGATGGCCAGAAGAAATAAGCATTTGTGCAAAATACATTAATTAAAGTCTACCTGTTGTATTCACATGACACAAATCAGGACACGAAATGGGCTAGGTTAATCTTCCTTTTGAAAATCTCATCTTGGCTGACTATAATCATTAGTTTAATGTAATCAATGTCCTGTTACATTAAGTTTCTTATCAGTATGTCTAAACTTTAATACAGGCTCATAATGAGGCATGGAGGAGGTTATGAAAATATGTGCAAAATACTGTTTTCCTATAATTAATGAAACAAGAATTTCGCCACCATTTTCTCGGTAGAACATAAGAAGACACGTCTACTGAGAGCCTCCATTTCTGTGATGTCGAATTCAGTAAGAAAAGTAGAAATTTGTGATGTCAAACCACGTTATGACCTCCACAGAAATTACCACAATTACAGTTAGTACAAGATCACCCCCACTCTATATTGTGGCCGACCATTTACATTCTATGAAGAAGTATAAATTACATACAGAAGTACATATTAGCCATAATAACACAATCCTTGAGCTGTTTGGAGTAGCTTAAGTTATTGGCATGCGGAAGCTGATGTAGAATTAAACTGTATATCTACTGGATAATGTCTGTACTTCTCTGTGGGGTTATTGTTCCACAAATGTTCCATGGTATAAAAAAAATGTTGGGCCATTTTGTCAAAAAACACTGATTTACATGATCAGCATGTCTTAATTTTCAGTAATACATGCTAATAATGAGGCATGGAGGAGAAGTGCCGTACCACTTATCACTCTCATGTACACTTATCTCTGACATACAAGTACCTTGTCCTCCTCCAGACGAATAATCTCTTCTTCAGGGACTCTGCGTTCACGCAGGAAATCAGACACTGTGATTGTCTTACACATGGACAGATCTGTAAAGAGGATACAGCACAATGATCTATATATGATGCTAGTACAGTTGTGTTTATTATGATAATAGTTGCCCGTTTCAAAACAGGGATGCTACTACAGTAATCAAATATCGCCACCATTTCCTCTGTAGAACAAAAGAAGAAACCTGGGTGCGATTCCCATTCACTGGCTGACTCGCTCTGAAATAGGAGCGTCAGCTATGAGACTGTAATGAAACGAAAGCAAAAAATTACATATGTAATGGATTTGTAAGGGGGGGGGGCACGCGGTGTGTATTAAAGAAATCAGCGATATTGCTCACTGTACTAGTCAACGTTATGGCATACAATGTTTTAATTGAGCCTCGGTTAAAAATGACGGTGCAGCTGTACAGACAGATAGCCTGTTATTGGGGGCTACATAAGTATGGCAGGTTATATAATAGACTTTCTTCCGCCGAATAAACGTGGTCTACCGTAATACACAAGACATGAAACATAACTTGCCGACTCTAGATGTCACATTTCAACACCGGTAAACTCACCTGATTCAGCCATGTCCACCTCTTCGCCGTGAGCGTGTGTCTCCATGCGAAGCATCCGGTGACGACGTTGTGGTTCCGTGATTTCCTCTTCTTCTTCTTCTTCTTTTTTTTAACTTTAAAATCTCAGAGAGTCTCTGAGTTTTTTCTCGCAAATTTGCAACTTTCTGATCTCAGAGAATATCTTGACTTTTTTCTCGCAAATTTGTGAGTTTTTCTCGTATATTTACCACTTTAAACTCAGAGAATATCCCACTTTTTCTTCTCGTAAATTTACTACTTACATTTCAGAGGATCTCGGAGTTTTCTTTCTCGCAAATTTATGACTTTACAATATCAGAGAATCTCCGACTTATTTCTCGCAAATTTACGTCTTAAATCTCGAAAATTTGGACTTTATTGTCGCAAATATGACTTTACAATATCAGAGAATCTCCAAGTTTTTACATATATTTACATGTATGACATTACAAGTTTTTACATATATGACAAATATATGACATTAATCTCAGAATTTCTGACTTTTTCTCGTAATTTTGGGATTCAAATTCCTGGGATTCAAATCCAAAACCTCCTGATCTCAGTAACAATTCCATAACCACCAGACCACCAGCTCCCCCCCATCAGTGGTCAGTTCGCTCAAGCTCCTCTTTGAAAGCTCACCTTGAGTACGTGGACCGCCTCCTCCATGGGACACTTGCAGTGACCCTTGTGGTTCTTGGAAGTGTGGCACACGCAGCAGAGCAGCTCTTGATCATCTTGGCAAAAGAGCTTGAGTGTCTCTTTGTGAAAAATGCACTGCTCATGAGTAAAAAGCTCTAAATATAATTGTATTTTACTTATTTACACCTGTGAGAAAAAACATGTTCCAAATGGCATTTATTTGGTCATCAAATCAATATTTCAGAGCTCCCTCAAGTTAAAAAAAATAATGTTTCCAGGGGAGTTCATGTCATCACTAGGGGAGCTTTTGCTCCCCCCTAGTTCGCACCCTGCTCAATCACTCATGTGTGTACACTCTACTCTTGACAAAAAAAAAAGCAGTTTTTGAACTATACAGAGCTTTAGCTGAATATTTACACACTTTTAGCTTTTCTTTTTGATGTTAACTCATTTATATATTTCTTTTTGATGTAAACTCATTTTTAATTTATTATGGCCGAAGCTTAAAGAATATGTTGAAGCGATCCATAGAAAAGAACTACCACATCCTGGAACCTCTTCTTTTGGTACCATCGAGGCAGCAAATAAAGATCCCCTGATCTTAGCCAGACTTCACTTTTTCACTGCAATTTCCAGGACTTTTAGTCCATTTTTGAAGAAATACCAGACTGATGAGCCTGTCCTGCCATTTCTGTGTAAGGACTTGACAGAGGTATATAATTTCTGCTGCATAATAATGGCTATTTTTTATTTATGTTAAGTGGGTATACCACATTGACTGTATAACTGTGACGTCACGCCTACAAGGACGTCCATGCTGGACGGCAGAAGCGAGTTTTAGTGCAATTGTTTTAGTAGCTAAAAAGAGATAACAGGGATCCACAGACATAGTAAAATGGATATTTCATGCTGTTCGGTGGGC